>APFE030454192.1:25350-37602 GCA_000404065.3 Pinus taeda | reverse complement strand
AGCATTTCTATCTATTCAGATCTTGTTATTCTTGGGTTTATTTATATTTTCATATATTTCCGGGTTAGATCTATAACAGGCTTTGAGGATTATGATATTTAGGGATTTTGGGTAGAGGGATTAGGGGTTAGGGTTTAAGGGATTAAGTGTCAAAAGGGAAGGGATTTGGTGCTTACAGGCTAGGTAGTTTAATGGTTAATGGCTTAGGGATTATGGGTTAAGGGATTAATGTTTAAGTTATGCTTAGGGCATAGGGTTTTATGGATTAAGGGATTAGGGGTTAAGTGCTTAAGGGTCGATGAGTTAGGGGTTAGGGGATTTAGGTCTTTTCCATTAAGGGATTTGTGATTAACTAGGGTTGAGGGATTAAGGGTAATCTAGGAATTACGACTTAAGGATTTAAAGGTAAATGCAGACTTAGGGGTTAGGGATTTAGGGATTTATCAGAACTCTTGAAATGTAATGGAACATATTCCAACACACCCATCACCAATGTCATCCACCGATGTTGCATGGTGAGCAATGAATGGGGCCAACATTGAGATTTATTCAAACTATTCTTGTATGCATAGAAATTTGACATGGTTAGACTAGACACATGCGTTGACAATATGAGAGGGTTTGAAGACTTAAGGATGCTTGATTTCCTCACATAATATTTGAGATCGTCCACGTTTTCATCAACATTCATCATGTAGTCTCATTGTCATCACTCATCATTCCCATATGTGGAATATTTGTTGAAACTCTCTTGAAATGTCATGGAATGTCTTCCAACACGCCCATCAACAATGTCATCCCATTGATGCTGCACGGTGAGTAGTGAATGGGGCCAATGTTGAAATTTCTTGAAAATGTTCCTATATCCATCGAAATTTGACATGGTTGGAGTAGAAACATGCGTTGATGGTATGCGAGGGTTTCAGGACTCAAGGATACGTGACCTTCTCGTATAATATTTAAGATTTTCCATGTTTGCATGAACGTTCATCATGCAGTCTCATTGTCATCATTCCTCATTCCCATCTATAAAATCTTTGTCAAAAATCTCTTGAAATTTCAATATGAAATGTATTTCAACACTCCCATCACCAATATCATCCACCGATGTTGCACAATGAGTAGTGAATGGGGCCTATTGGAATTATGATACATGTGTTGTCCTTGATGGCAACTCACTCACAGGACAATTCATATTTGATGAAAGACAACTCACAGTGGAATAGGTCAATTCATAGGTAACAGGGCATTGGTATAGAAGATCAAGGAGTTGGAAAAGAGGAATACAAATCAACATCAAGAAGTTGGAGAAAAAGGATGTTCTAAGTCATTTTAAGGTGTATACGTATACACAAGGAAATTTAGGATTAAAGAATACCTAGGGTCAATACCACGGTATTAGACCACAATATTGAGCAGAGTAATGGTTATTTTATCATGTCCAAGAATACCACAGGCTCTAAGTGTTGTTCTGGTCCGAGGTATTGAGGAAGGCCAAAAATATATAAGGAGGAGAAGATCAAAGGGCCTGTGTGCAAGTGAAAGGGTTTCTCAGGAATACTTCTATCTGAAGTATATTTTATGTTACAGGGGCTATGTTTGTGATATGATATGAAATATTTTGTGCACCTTGAATTCAATGTTGGATTAGTATCATGAAACTTGAAATGACTTATCATTGAATGATCTGATATTGGTTGGGCTAGATCTGATTGCATACACATGTTTTATTCTTTCAATGTCATGATATGGGTATGTATGAAGTCTGGAATAACAACAAAACTGTGAATTAATATTTGTAGATCTATATGCTCGTTCGCGTCGGTAAAGGTGCATATACACGTAGATTCGACTCTTCCAAGTGGCATATGCAAAAGAAAATCCTATTACTCAGAAATGACTGATCTATTTGATCAGTGCTGCTATTTGTCAATGAAGTCTTCTTAGATATGAAAGTAAAACTGAATGCATAAGGAGTTTATGTATGGTTGATTGATTTATTAAGTGTGAAGGGTTATCTCTACTACTGACTGTCCAAATCTTTGTAAATTGTTAGTAAATGTTTAGAATATTACTGGTTGGTACAGATCTGATTAAGAAGTTTTTATGATTTAGTAGTTTTGAAGGTATACACAAGTTTTGTTAAAGGAAGTAGTGTATACAAGCAGGTTGGGTTCAATAAGGTAGCGTATACATTATGATGTATGATTTTTGAGGTTGCCGCTAGTTCTGAATGATGATGCAGGTTTCTGGGTTCAACACAATGCTCCGGTGACAATTATCTAACTATTCAGATTAACTAATTGTTGGTTGATGAAGTTTGAAAGTTCTGATGGGTCCAATATGAAAATTTTATGAAACGAGGCCATTCATATTGTATTTTCGTGTACCAGGAGCATCTGATCTGAAAATTAATGAAACTTGGTTCTTGGAGGTAGAGAGAAGGTCGTAGCCTTCTGTAGGCCAACGCCTAGTAATCACATCGGCTAGCGCAAGAGCTAAGGGGTTGTAGCTCCCTTCTAGTAGAAGCTGGAAAATGAGAGAAGGTTGTAGACTTCTGCAGGTGGGGGCTTGTGTACTGGTATGAGTCTACAGTAGTACAAGATTGTAAACAAATTTTCTTTATATTAAAATAAGATAGAGATGATAGTAGCAGGTGGTTTTTCTCCAGCATTAGGTTTCCACCTTAAATCTTGGCGTTCATGTGTGTTTCTTATGTGTGATGTTTTATTATGTCATTATTGCACATAGTTACTATATAATAAGTTACTGATGCATTGATTAAAGAGCTACACATGATAAATTGACTAAATCATAAGTTCTCTGGGTATACGCTGGTTTCTCTAATCATAGTAGCATGTACACAGAATTTCACTTCACTGAAGTAGCGTAGATAAATTTGTTTGGGAAATGAAATATTATTGAACTGTAAATACTGATTCACCCCCCCTCTCAATATTATTTCCAACAGTTGGTATCGGAGATGGTCCTTTAGAAGAAGCTTGAACACTTGAAGGAAGATCTTTCAAGATAAACAATCACTAAGGCATGGGATCTATCAGACCACCAATATTCGATGGGAACAACTTGGTATATTGGAAAATAAGAACCAGAGCCTATCTTCAATCACTTGGAGCCGATGTTTGGGAAATTGTGGAAGGAGGATGTCAATTTCCAACAACAATACCTACATATTAAGCAGGTAATAAGTTATATGAAACCAATGCCAAAGCAATCAATACTTTATTGGAAATTTTGTCGAAATTAGAATTTGTCAAAGTCATTCAGCTCAAGACAACCAAAGAGATATGGGACAAAATCATTTAGAGCTACGAAGGAGACTTCGAGGTAAAATGTGTTAAGCTTCAAACTCTCAAAATTCAATATGAAACTCTTAATATGCATAATGATGAGAGTATTCCTAGTTATTTTTTATGTTTAGATGAGATTGTTAATTGTATGAAGAATCTAGGTGAAGAGATAAAGGAAGCTACTTTAGTAGAGAAAATTTTGAGATCTGTCTTCTAAATTTGAGTCAAAAGTTTTTATTATAGAAGAAAAACAGGATCTTCAATCTATTACTATGGTTCAACTCCATGAAATTATAACTTCCTTTGAAATAAGGAAAGGAGGTCCATTCGATATGAGAGAATCTGCTTTTAAAGCTTCAACAAAGGGAAAAGAAAAGGAAGAGCACAATGAATCAGGATACATTTAGAAGAAGAAGATGAGGTAAATTTTGTCAAGAAGCTTCAATAGGGTTCCAGAAGATTCAGAGGTAAGCTGCCATTCAAATGCTTTGCTTGTGGTAGAGTCGGCCATTATTCAGCCAAATTTCCTCATAAAGATAAATATGAAAAGGGAAAGGAATATGTAAAAGGAAATAGAAAACATGTTGTTGATGGAAGGAGTTACTATACTCATGAAGATACTAATAATTTATCTAATAATGATGAAGATGAAATTGAACAAGATTACAAACTACTCATGGCTTATGACAACGATGATTTTTTGGATGCCTTAGAAGAGGAAGACTTTCTTGAAGAAATCACAAAATAAAAATATGTTTAGAAAAAAAGAATATGATCATAGATACGCTGACACATCAACTCACTGAAAGAGAAAAACATAATGAGAAACTAGAATGTGAAGTTGTGGGTCTAAAAAGAACTTGAGAAGACAAAATCTCTTAATCCTAGATTTTCTAAAGGATTAGAAACTTTAAATGAAATCACCAAATTTTAGCATTCTCCTCTTATAATGATAGGTCTTGGATATACTGAAGAATAATCCCAATCACAAAATCCGTCAACCTAGTGAACAATATGTCAATCATCAACAAAGGACTAAAAGTACTCATAAGGTAAGTCATGCTGAATTTACTCCAAGGGTGAACATCAATAGAAGCATCAACCAACAAGTAAACAATGCCAAAAGATTCTATTATTGCAGAAACTTCTTTAATAGACAATGTTTTTCATGCCATAACTTTGGGCATAAGGCTACTCAATGTGTTGCTTACAAAACCATCTTGACTAGAGAAGCACAAAAACAACAGAGTGTAACAGGAATCTAGAAAAGTTCGTATACTAACTTTTCTCCTCTTGAAGATGATATTGAATGTTCATTTAGTAATAACTTTGGTCATGAAGAATCTGAATGCAGGAGAAAATCTCGGCCAACACTTTAAAAGGAGAAAACATCGTCAATTCCAAGATATGGAAAAAGAAGGAATTTCAATAAGAAATATGTGGCATAGCTTTGTTTGCTGGTGGACAAGGGAATCAATCATACATCGACAACGGAATCTTCAAACACATGACGGGTGATAAAGAGAAACTTCATTCATATAATGCCTTAGAAAAGGAAAAGAATGTCTCCTTTGGAAATGACACACCAGCGGTCACTAAAGCTAAAGGTTATGTTTATTTGAAAGAAAAGGTTAAAGTTGGAAATGTCATGTATTTAGATGGTTTAAATCATAACTTGTTAAGTGTCAGTCAAATGTGTGATCAAGGAAATGAAGTTGTGTTTCGATCAGATAGATGTGTGGTTCATGAGCTTGATACAATAAAGACAGTTATTAAAGGTACAAGAACTCCAAAAATTTTATACATACTCAAAGGAGGGAAAAAACAATGCTATCTAAGCAAAATAGATGAAAATTGGTTATGACAGAGAATATTGGGGCATCTAAGCTTTTCTTAAATAAGAAAAGCATGTAGGCTCAAGGTAGTTCGTGATCTTCTAGATATCAACATTCCAGAAAATACCATATGCAAACCATGTCAAGTTGGTAAGCAAACTAGAGTTCATTTCATTGAAAAGGAAGGATTAACAAGTAAGCCTCTTGAACTCATCCATACTGATTTATGTGGACCAACAAGGAAAACATTATCTCGTGGAGAAGAATACTTTATTTTATTCATTGATGATTTTTATAGAATGTGTTGGATAGGTCTACTAAAGCATAAATATGAAACATTTGAAAAGTTTAAAGCCTTCAAAGCTTTAGTTGAAAATGAATCAGATAGAAAATCAAATGTCTCAGATCTGATCGAGGGGGAGAATTCACATTAGATGAATTCTTTGATTTTTGTGAACAACATGGATTAAAAAATAAGTTCTCCATCGGTAGAACTCTTCAATAAAATGGCGTAGTGGAAAGAATGAACATAACAGTTCAACAAATGGCTCGAGCTATGCTGATGAATCTGGAACTCTTGCAACCTTCTGGGGTGAAGCTGCATTTTTTTCCGTGACTATTCTCAACAAAGAAAATGGTCAGGTAAATAGCAATCAAACTCCATATGAACTTTGGTATGGTAAGCCTCCTACTGTAAAACACTTTAGAGTTTTTGGAAGTAGATTTTTCATCAAAATGACTGATGAAAAACTCAGTAAGTTTGAACCCAGAGAAAACGAAGGAATTCTACTTGGTTATTCATCCAAAAGTAAAGGATACAAATGTTATAATAAAAGACTTTGGAAAATTGTTGAATGCATTGATGTTGTAATTGATGAAGCATGCAAAAATCTGGAACAAATGAAATAAATAGAGGAATATGAAAATGAGGAAGACGGTGAATGATTTATTGTATCAAATCAAAATGATATAGAGGAATAAACCAATAAAGCACTAGAAGAATATACAACAGACATGGAAAAGACTCCATCCATGTATGTTCAGAAGAATCATCTAGAATCTCAAATTCTAGGAGAAAAAGGGTCAGGAGTACAAAAAAGAATAACTCTTACAGGGACCTCAAGTTATCTAGCATTACTATCCTCCATAGAACCAAAAAATATAAATGAAGCTAGCAAAGATGAATGTGGGGTTAAGGCCATGGATGAAGAACTTGACCAAATTGAAAAGAATGATACTTGAGAATTGGTTCCTAGACCCCATGATAAAAATGTTATAGGAACAAAATGGATATTTAAGAATAAATTGAACAAAAGTGGAGAGGTTATTAGAAACAAGGCAAGAATTATTTGTAAAGGGTATGTTAAACAAGAAGGTATAGACTTTGAAGAAACTTTTGCACCTGTTTCTAGATTTGAAGCCATAAGAATGTTTCTTGCTCTTTCTAGCTTTCGAATATTCAAAGTATATCAAATGGATATAAAATCAACTTTTCTTAATGGAGATTTAGAAGAAGAAGTTTATATTGAACAACCAGAAGGATTCATTCTAGGAAATGATGCAAAAATTTTATGCAAGCTCAAATAGGCTCTCTATGGACTAAAACAATCTCCAAGGGCTTGGTACTATCACCTTGACAAATATCTACAACAACAAGGTTTCACAAAAGTTTCTGCAGATAGCAACTTATACACAAAGATTCAAAATGATAAACTTGTAATTATTGTTGTTTACATTGATGACATCATCTTTTGTAGCAATGAAGATTCTATGAGTTAGAGCTTTGCTTCGGTTATGCAACGAGAATTTGAAATGTCCTTACTTGGTGAACTTACTTATTTTCTTGGTCTACAAGTACAACAAACAAAAGATGGTATTTTTCTTTCGCAAACCAAATATCTCAAGCAAATTTTGAAGAAGTATGGAATGGGAGATTCTAAAATAGTATGTACTCCAATGGTAACAAGATGCAGTCTCAGTTCTAAAAATGAATCACCAATAGTAAAACAACCAACTTATAGATCTATGATTGAAGGTCTGCTTTATCTAACAGGTACCCGACTTGACATCATGCATGCAGTAGGAATAGTTGGAAGGTTCCAAGAAAATCCAAAGGAATCACATCTTCAGGTAGTAAAAATAATATTCAAATATCTTCAAGGAACTCAAGACTTTGGTCTATGGTATCCTAAAGATACATATCTTACTCTTCATTCATATACATATGAAGATTGGGTAGGAAATGTTGATGATCCAAAGAGCACTAGTGGAGGTGCATTGTATATGGGTTCACGATTAGTGTCTTGGTTCAACAAGAAACAAAGTTTGATTGCCTTATCTACAATTGAAGCAAAATATGTCGCTGTTGCATCTTGCTACACACAATTACTTTGGATGATGCAAACATTGCAAGACATTCAGATCACATGTACTCCACCCATCTCCATTCTATGTGATAATACAAGTGCCATCAGTATTATGAAAAATCCTGTCATGTACTCCAAGACCAAGTAAATACCCATTAAGTACCATTTTATACGAGAACAAGTGCTTGAAAGAAAGGTTAAATTGGAGTATGTTCCCTCCAAAGAACATGTTGCTAATATATTCACCAAACCATTTCCTAGAGAAACATTTGAATATCTCAGACAAAAGTTGGGAGTAGTTGCTGCATCATCCTGTTGTTAAAACCAGTTTTTTAGAGGAAGGTTCATATATGAAGGTTTCATCAAGGATAATCGCGTATATACGTGGGTTCCCATGGCTGCAAAAGTGTATATGTTTTTCTGATAAAAAAATAGTCGGTCAGACTCTGATATGGGTGCTTAGTTTGATATTGATGATTATAGTCTACCAATATGCTTTGTTCATTTTTTTTCTCTGACTAACGAAGATGCCTTGATGAATGATTTGTTGACAATGCACAAGGAGCACAGGTTAAGGGGGAGTATTATCCTTCACAAACATTCTGCATTGTTGGAATTATGGTTGCTGATTTCACATCTAGTTTCAGATATTCATATCAATTGATGCATAGGTCATATAAAAGATCTAGGGTGTAATATGTCTCTGTCTATCATAGTCTATTTTTTAATGAGTCCTATTGGACATATGATGTAATCTTTTGTCCCCACTATGCATGGGAAGGATGATGTAATAATTCCTATATTTCAGTCATGCATAAAAAATTGGTATATCCCCACTTGGTTGGGTGGATGAGTTAAATTTGATGTATCCCCACTTGGTTGGGTGGATGAGTTAAATTTGATGTATCCCCACTTGGTTGGGAGATTGATGTATGTATGAGTCATTGGTCTTAGGGAGGTCATACTCAATTAGTTGAGTTATAGAGTCATGTTATTCTTTTGAAACATATCTTTGAAGAATCTGCATGTACTCAAGGGGATGTTGGGTTGTGTTATATTCTTTCCAAGACTAGCCCACGTAGTTAACTGGGGGGTTAGGAGGGGGGCGAAGCCCCCCCTTCCTTGTACCGATTGCATAGCGGGGGGAGTCATAGGAGGTTTTGGACCCTATATTAGGTTGGGCGGACCTACCTATGGTTTTTTGCATGTTTTTCACGCATGGTTTTGGACGCGATGGTTTTCGGTCCATGGTATTGGATGCTTTGGCATGTATAAATATGTATTGTAACATTGAAAGGAACATAACAAAAAATCAAGCTGGTAGTCCTGGTTTTGGGATCCAGGAGAAAATCTCTATGTATATGTGTTTTATGTGTTATGCTCTCGCATTGTTTATTTTATGTGTTTTAGAATTCATATACTGGTAATTCTCTATACAGGGTTAAAACCTACATTTGGTATCATAGTTATTTTTGGCTTCAAGGGGATGCCTTTGTTGCTGAGAGGTTTCGCTCAGGCCTGTGGTAGACCTTGTTCAGTGGGCGATCTGCGGGATCGATCCTGGTGGTGAAAGAAGATGGTGAGTAGTGGAAAGATGGAGATCGAGAAATGTAATGGTCAGGGTTTTGAGTTGTGGAAACTCAAGATGGAGGATCTGCTGGTGGATAAAGATCAGTGGATCGCAGTAGATCCAGGTAGTAAACCAATGAGAATGCTTGATGAAGAATGGAAAAAGTTGGATTGGAAGGCAAAGAGCACAATAAGATTGTGTGTCTTAGATTCAGTATTGCTGAATGTATTAGGGGAAGCTACGACGAAGGCTTTGTGGGACAAGTTAGGGACTTTGTACCAATCTAAGTCTCTAGTGAATAAAGTGTTCCTGCAGAATAAGCTGTATAGCGTGAGGATGAAAGATGGAGACTCGGTGACAGAGCATATAAACACATTTAATACTGTGGTAAGTCAATAGGTGTCTATTGATATTAAAATTTCAGATGAAGATAAGTGGATCAGTTTGTTGTGTTCTCTACCAGATTCGTGGGATAGTCTGGTTATTGCAATGGGTAGCAATGCAACTGCCTTGCAATTTGATGAAACAGTCTCATCCTTGCTGATGGAGGAGATGAGACAGAAAAATATAGAGAGCCAGAATGATGATGCCTTGTTTGGACAAGGACGGTCCCAAAACAGAAACAAAAATAAGTCATCGAGTCGGAGATCTAAATCTAGAGGGAGATCTAAATCTCCAGGAAAACTTGTAAAGGTGGTGTGTTGGAAATGCAGAAAGGGAGGGCACTATGAAAGGGACTGTAAATCTAAAGCTCCTGATAAAGGAAAGGGATCTGATGATGCTCCTTCTGCAGAGGTGAAAACCACCTTAGGTGAAGGTGGGGATGTGTACTTGGCTTCTTCAAGTACACATGTATTTCATGAGGCATGGTTGATTGACTCAGGTGGATCCTTTCACTTCACTCCCCATAGAGAGTGGTTCTGTGAGTGTGAGAATTATGATGGTGGTGTTGTGTTCTTAGGGGATGAAAGGAAGGCTAGAATCTTTGATCATGAGAAATTAAAGTTGAGGTTGCAAGGTGGAAGGGTTAGAATACTTCCGGGTGCTCTGCATATTCCTGCATTAGCCTGAAATCTGATTTCTGTAAGCAAGCTAGATGATGCAGGTGTAAAACAATGTTCAAGAAGGATACCTGCAAGATGGTCAGGGAGGTACTGGTATTGATATGGGGAGTTTAGATTGGAACTCTATACAAGCTGCAAGGTATCACTGTTGTGGATGGGTGCAACAGTTCCGTGGTTCCTGAAAGTGGAGCAGAAAATCTTATGGTCTCTACAGAGAAGACCATGCTATGGAATTGAAGGCTTGGACATATTGGAGAGAAGGGCCTTCGAATACTTCATGGTAAAGGTATGGTAGAAGGTATGAGTAATAGCTCTATCGATTTTGATTTCTGTAAAAATTGTGTATATGGGAAGCATAATCGGGTGAGTTTCCCCTCGGGTGGTAAGAGGGTGAGACAGATATTAGAGCTTGTGCACAGTGATGTTTTTGGACCTGTGAAGGTTCCATCACTGGGTAAGTCTGTGTACTATGTATCATTTATAGATGACTTCTCAAGGAATACATGGATATATTTCCTTACGAAGAAATCTGAACTCTTTGATGGGTTTAAAGAATTTAAGGCTCTGGTGGAAAACCAAACAGAGAAGAAGATAAAGGTGCTGAGGACAAATAACAGTGGAGAGTTTTACAGTAAGCAATTTGAAGAATTCTGTAAGAAGTGTGGTATAGCATGGCAGAAGACTACTCCATATACACCTCATCAAAATGGAGTTGTAGAAAGAATGAACAAGATGTTGATGGAAAGGGCAAGAAGCATGCTCAGTGGTGCCGGGTTAGGACAAGAATTCTGGGCGGAGGGGGTGGAGACTGCATGTTACCTGGTCAACAGATCACCTTCATCAACATTGGAGGATAAGAATTCACATGAGGTATGGACTGGTAAGAAACCCTCTCTTTCACATTTGAAGGTATTTGGATTTGATGCATATGTACATATTCCAAAGGAGAAAAGAACCAAGTTGGATAGTAAATCTGAAAAGTGCATCTTTATTGGGTATAAGGATGTTTTAAAGGGTTATAAGCTTTGGAACCTAGTAACAAGGAAGGTTATGTATAGCCAAGATGTGGTGTTTAGAGAGGTGAAAGATGTTATTAAACATGATGTCCAACCAAAGGAACCTAAGAATATAGAGTTTTAGCTAAGGGAGGAAGAATCAGACTCTACAGTAGAGGATGAATCAGAAGATGAAGAACCATAAACTCTAGGTGTGAGAAGATCAGTTTGAGAAAGAAGGCAACCAAAAAGGTATAGTCCATCTGGTTTCTGTTCAAAATTTTCTTTATCTATTACTGATGAAGATCCCAAAACTGTGAAGGAAGCAGTAGATTCAGAGGATGGAAAACTTTGGAAAGAGGCCATGGTTGATGAAATGGCATCAACTTGCACAAAAATGAGGCTTGGGATCTGGTGGATTTGCCGGCTGGAAGGAAACCCATTGGTAGCAAATGGGTGTTCAAGAAGAAGACAAATGCAGAAGGAAAGGTGGAGAAATACAAAGCTCAGTTGGTAGCAAAAGGTTATTCCCTAGTGTCGGGAATTGATTTTGGTGATATTTTTTCTCCTGTTGCCAAGGTAGCTTCTATTAGATTACTTTTATCTGTTACTGTTGCTTTTGATTTTGAGGTAGAATAGATGGATGTGAAGACAACATATCTTCATGGGGATCTAGAAGAAGAGATCTACATGAAGCAACCTGAAGGCTTTGCGGTGAAGCATAACAAAGAATTGGTATGCAAGTTAAAGAAGTCTTTGTATGGGTTAAAACAGTCACCTAGGATGTGGTATTAGAAATTTGATACATTTATACGAGGACTTGGCTTCACCATAAGCAAAGCAGATCACTGTGTGTATTTTAAATTAATTGGTGACCGTGTTATTTATCTGGTATTGTATGTGGATGATATGTTGCTTGTTTGAAATGACAAAGAAATTATCGAGGATTTGAGACCCAATTGTCCTCTAAATTCGACATGAAAGATCTCGGTGTTGCAAACTATATTTTGGGCATGGAAATTAAAAGAGATCAGGAAAAGAGGAAGCTATGGTTAAACCAGAGGAAGTATGTCGAGACAATACTACAGAGGTTTAATATGCAGGATAGTAA
>APFE030454192.1:0-25340 GCA_000404065.3 Pinus taeda | reverse complement strand
TGTGGATGATATGTTGCTGGTTGGAAATGACAAAGAAATTATCTAGGATTTGAAGACTCAATTGTCCTCCAAATTCGATATGAAAGATCTCGGTGCTGTAAACTATATTTTGGGCATGGAAATTAAAAGAGATCGGGAAAAGAGGAAGCTCTAGTTAAACCAAAGGAAGTATGTCAAGATAATATTGCAGAGGTTTAATATGCAGGATAGTAAACCGGTGAAGGTTCCTATTCCTGTAGGTGTAAGGTTATCTGCTGAACAGTGTCGCAAGACACAAGAAGAGGAAGAGGATATGTCTCGTGTTCCCTATGCAAGTGCAGTCGATAGCCTGATGTATGCGATGGTCTGTACTAGACCAGACATTGCACATTCAATGGGAGTATTGAGTAGGTTTATGTCAAAACCATGGAAGGAGAATTGGATAATAGTGAAGCGAGTTTTCAGGTATTTGCGTGGCACTAGTGATTATGATTTGTGCTACCAAGGAAGACCAGGATTGGACAGAGTTTTGGATATACATAGCTTTGTTGATGTGAACTAGGTTGGAGCTCTAGATCAGAGAAGACCCACAAGTGGGTATGTGTTTAACCTATTTGGAGGTGCAGTCAGTTGGATGAGTAAGAAACATATGTAGTGGCACTATCAACTACAAAGGTAGAATACATGGCAACCACTCATGCAAGCAAGGAAGCAGTTTGGTTGCAGAGATTGTGTTCAAGTATGGGGTTAGTACAGGGAGCTATAAGGATAGAATTGATAGCCAAAGTGCAATTTTCTTGGCAAAGAACCCTTCTTACCATTCAAAGACAAAGCACATTGATGTTCAATATCACTTTGTGAGGGATATGATAGAAGACAAAAAGGTGTTGCTGGTAAAGGTGGACACTTTGAAGAATACTGCAGATGCATTGACAAAATCCTTGAGTTCTGAGAAGTTCTCTTGGTGTAGAGAAACAATGGGCGTTGCAGGGCTGGACAAATGACTAAGCTCTCTTGTGGCCCCCTGTGGAAAGAAAAAAACAAGTGGGAGAATGTTGGGTTGTGTTATATTCTTTCCACGACTAGCCCATATAGTTAACCGGGGGGTTAAGAGGGGGGCAGAGCCCCCCCTTCGTTGCACCGATTGCATAGTGGGGGGAGCCATAAGGGGTTTGGGAGGTGCAGGTAAGCCCACTCTATGGGGTCTAGAGCAGCGCCCCGGAAAATTTTGCTTTTGGACCCTATATTAGGTTGGGCAGACCTACCTATGGTTTTGTGCATGTTTTTCGCACATGGTTTTGGATGTGATGGTTTTCGGTCCATGGTATTGGATGCTTCAACATGTATAAATATGTATTGTAACATTGAAAGGAACATAATGAAAAATCAAGCTGGTAGTCCTGGTTTTGGGATCCAGGGGAAATCTCTGTGTATATGTGTTTTATGTGTTATTCTCTCGCATTGTTTATTTTATGTGGTTTAGAATTCGTATGTAGGTAATTCTTTATACGGGGTTAAAACCTACAGGGGAGCATGGACAACATAATGTATATCATAAGGGGAGAGTATTTTGGTGTTGCTTGTTATCTCTAACAATTTGTACAACTTGTAGTAATCAACACAAACATGGTTACCATCAAGTCTAGAGGGGGAGATTCTTGGCATTTTGATACAGGTGTTGTGCTTGATGGAAGCTCACTCACAGGACAGTTCAGATTTGATAAAAGACAACTCACAATGGAACAAGTCAATTTAGAGGTAACAGGGTATTGATACAGAGGATTAGGAAGTTGGAAGAAAGAAATAAAGATAAACATGAACAAGTTGAAGAAAAATGATGTTCTAAGTCAGTTTAAGGTATATACTTAGGTTCAACCTATCCAAGCGGTGTATACATGCTGTCTCACAGAACAAAAAGAGCGTATACGTATACATCGACTTTCATAAGAGGAAAAACGTGTATGGGTTGGAAAATCAAGGAAATTTAGGATTAAAGAATACCTAGGGTCAATACCATGGTATTAACCCACAATGTTGAGCGGAGTAATGGATATTTGATCCCATCCAAGAATACCACGGGCTCTAAGTGTTGTTTTGGTCCGAGGTATTGAGGAAGGCCAAAAATATATAAGGAGGAGAAGACCAAAGGGTCTATGTGCAAGTGAAAAGGTTTCTCAGGAATACTTCTATCTAAAGTATATTTTATGTTGTAGGGGCTATGCTTGTGATATGATCTGAAATATCTTGTGCACATTGAATTCAATGTTGGATTAGGATCATGAAACCTGAAATGACTTATCATTGAATGATCTAATATTGGTTGGGCTAGATATGATTGCGTACTCCTATTTTATTCTTTAAATGTCATGTTCTAGGTATGTTTGAAGTCTGGAATAGCAACAAAGCTGTGAATTAATATTTGTAGATCTATATGCTGCTTTGACTTCGTATAGACGCGTATACATGCAAGTTCGACTCTTCCAAGTGGCGTATGCAAAAGAAAAGCATATTATTCAGAAATGATTGATCTATGTGATCAATGCTTCTGTTTTACTGTTGTCTGTCAATGAAGTTTTCTTATATCTAAAAGTAAAACTGAATGCATAAGGAGTTTGTGTCTGGTTGATTGATTGATTAAGTGTGAAGGGTTATCTTTGCTACTGACTGTCCAAATATCTGTAAATTGTCAGTAAATTTTCAAAATATTACTGATTGGTACAGATCTGATTCAGAAGTTTTTATGATTCAATAGTTTTGAAGGTATACGCAGGTTTTGTTAAAGGAAGTAGCGTATATAAGCAGGTTGGGTTTAGTAAAGTAGCATATACATTCTGATGTATGATTTTTTAGGTTGCAACTTGTTCTGAATGATTATGTAGGTTTCTGGGTTCAACACAGTGTTCTGGTGACAATTATCTGACTGTTTAGATTAAATTGTAGAAATTCTCACTGTAGATTGACTTAATTATGCAATAGACTAAAGAAAAATACTTAATATACTTCTACAGTCAAACTTGCGGAAGCTTATTGATTTGAGAAAGATCAAACATAACACATATAGCAGTAAAGAAGAATCAATACACATGAAACACAGAAGAATACTTTGGGGAAAGCCTCAGCTAAAAACCCAGCTATCTATATTATCATACAAGTGGAAATATCTCAGGATTACACAATGCTTAATCTCTCACAACTATCCAGCTCTCAGTCAATCCCTCACTGCTACTCATAGACAGAATAGACAACTCATATGCCTTCTCCTCTGTCCTCCAAGCCTCCTATTTCCTTGCACAGTATTTCGTGGGTGCTCCAACTATAACCTTGTGTGACACTGATCTCACACACTGTAGTAAAACTACACAAATCTCAAGGAATGAAGTCCTTCTGCATGCAAGAGATTTTCTTATAGGAAAATTATTGCAACTGATAGTACACTGCCCCTACCTTTAATCTCAACTGGGTCTTTGTCTGAACTGACATGCATGAGTTATTTATGAGAGAATATTCAGTTATCTAGAGTACACTAGTTTCATGCATGCATGCATTAACTGACTGAACTCACAATTAGTTCCTTAAACTATTTGGAACTAATTTAACTAGACTTAACTCAATTAACTGAGCTAACTAATTACAACTTAGATAAAACTCATCCTTATCTCCTTAATTAAGGGATAACTTCCTCAATCAAAGGGATAACTGTTGCATGACTTCACAAAGACTTCTACCTTGAATTTCTCCAACTAATTAACTCAAGATGAATTAATTAATTATTTTTCAAGTAGCTGGTGAGACTAAATTTGAATTTGAATTCTCAATTTTAATTTAGGGACAAATTAAAATTGGAATATTCTTGTTGCCACATTTCAACATAACTGATTGTTGGTTGATGCAGCTTGAAAGTTCTGATGGGTCCAGTATGAAAATTTGATGAAATGAGGCCCTTCATATTGTATTCTTGTGTACGGGGAGCATTCAGTCTGAAAATTAATGAAACGTGGTCCCTTAAGGAAGAGAGAAGGTCATAGCCTTCTGTAGGCTGAAGCCTATGTACTAGTAATCACATCAGCTAGTGCAAGAGCTAGGGGGTTGTAGCTCCCTTCAAGTAGAAGCTGGAAAACAAGAGAAAGTTGTAGACTTCTGCAGGTGGGTGTTTGTGTACTGGTATGAGTCTGCACCAGTACAAGATTGTAATTTTTTTTTTCTTTATATTAAAAGAAGATAGAGATGACATGAGCAGGTGGTTTTCTCCCGCATTGGGTTTCCACCTTAAATCTCGGTGTTCATGTGTGTTTCTTATGTGTAATGGTTTATTATGTCATTACTGCACATAGTTACTGTATAATAAGTGACTGATGCACTGATTAAATATCTACACATGATAAATTGACTAAATCATAAGTTCTCTAGGTATACGCTGGTTTCTCTAATCACAGTAGCGTGTACACACAATTTCACTTCACTGAAGTAGTATATATAAATCTGTTTGGGTAATGAAATATTATTTAAGTGTAAATACTAATTCACCCCCCCTCTCAGTATTATTTTCAACAATTGGTATGAGAGCAGGTACTTGAGAAGAATATTGATCACTTGAAGGAATATATTTCAAGATGAACAATCACGAAGGAATGGGATCTATCAGACCACTAATATTCAATGGGAACAACTTGATATATTGGAAAATAAGAACCATAGCCTATCTTTAATCACTTGGAGCCGATGTTTGGGAAATTGTGGAAGGAGGATATCAATTTCTGGTAGCAATAACTACATATTCAACAGGTAAGAAGTTATAGAAAACCAATCCCAAAGCAATCAATACTTTATTGGGAAGTCTGTCGAAATCAGAATTTTTCAAAGTCATGTAGCTCAAGACAACCAAATAGATATGGGACAAAATCATTCAGAGCTACAAAGGAGACTCCCAGGTAAAATGTGCTAAGCTTCAAATTCACAGAATTCAGTATGAAACTATTAAGATGCATAATGATGAGAATATTGCTAGTTATTTTTTACGTGTAGATGAGATTGTTAATTGTATGAAGAATCTGGGTGAAGAGATAAAGGAAGCTACTTTAGTAGAGAAAATTTTGAGATCTTTCTCTTCTAAATTTGAGTCAAAATTATCTGCCATGGAAGAAAAATAGGATCTTCAATCTATTACTATGGTTCAACTCCATGAAATTGTAACTTCCTTTGAAATAAGGAAAGGAGGTCCATTTGATATGAGAGAATTCGCTTTTGAAGCTTCAGCAAAGGGGAAAGAAAAGGAAGAACACAATAAATCAGAATACATTTTAGAAGAAGAAGATGAGGTAAATTTTTTCAAGAAGCTTCAATGGGGTTCCCGAAGATTCAGAGGTAAGCTGCCATTCTAATGATTTGCTTGTGGTAGAGTCAACCATTATGCTGCCAAATGTCCTCATAAAGATAAATATGAAAAGGGAAATGAATATACAAAAGGCAATAGAAAACATGTCATTGATAGAAGGAGTTACTATACTCATGAAGATAGTGATGGTTTATCTAATAGTGATGAAGATGAAACTGAACAAGAATACAAACTACTCATGGCTTATGAAAATGATGCTTTTTTGGATGCCTTAGAAGAGGAAGACTTTCTTGAAGAAATCACAAACTAAAAATATGTTTAGAAGAAAAGAATATGATCATAGATACGTTGACACATCAACTCACTGAAAGAGAAAAGCATAATGAAAAACTAGAATGTGAAATTGTGGGTCTAATAAAAGAACTTGAGAAGACAAAATCTCTTAATATTAGATTTGATAAAGGACCAGAAACTTTAAATGAAATCATCAAAGTTTAGCATTCCCCTCTTATAAAGATAGGTCTTGGATATACTGAAGAATCATCCTAATCTCAAAAGCCATCAGCCTCCACCAGAAGCTATCTTGATGCAGCAAAGACCAATGAACAATATGTCAATCATTAGCAAAAGCGTAAAAGTACTCATAAGGTAAATCACGCTGAATTTACTCCAAGGGTGAACATCAATAGAAGCATCAACCAACAGGTAAACCATGCCAAAAGATTCTATGATCACAAAAACTTCTTCAGTGGACAATGTTTTTCATGCCATAACTTTGGGCATATGGCTGCTCAATGTGTTGCTTACAAAACCATCATGACTAGAGAAGCATGAAAACAAAGGAGTGTAACAGGAATCAAGAAAAGTTCCTATACTAAATTTTCTCCTCTTGAAGAAGAAATTGAATGTTCATTTTGTAATAACTTTGGTCATGAAGAATCTGAATGTAGGAGCAAATTTCGGCCAACACTTCAAAAGGAGAAAACATCATCAAATTCCAAGATATGGAGAAAGAAGGAATTTCAATTAGAAAGATGTGACATAGCTTTGTTTGCTAGTGGACAAGAGAATCAGTGTTACATTGACAACGGATGCTCGAAACACATGAATGGTGATAAAGAGAGACTTCATTCATATAATGCTTTAGAAAAGGAAAAGAATGTCTCCTTTGGAAATGACACACCGACTGTCATTAAAGGTAAAGGTTCTGTTTATTTGAAAGAAAAGGTTAAAGATGGAAATGTCATGTATGTAGATGGTTTAAAGCATAACTTGTTAAGTGTCAGTCAAATGTATGATCAAGGAAATGAAGTTTTGTTTCGATCAAATAGATGTGCTGTTCGTGAGCTTGATACAGGAAAGACATTTGTCAAAGGTACAAGAACTGCAAACAATTTATACATACTCAAAGGAGGACAAAAACAATGCTATCTAAGAAAAATAGATGAAAATTGGTTATGGCACAAAAGATTGGGGCATCGAAGCTTTTCTCAAATAAGAAAAGCATGTAGGCTCAAGGTGGTCTGTGATCTTCCAGATATCAACATTCCAAAAAATACCATATGCAAACCATGTATATGTTTTTCTGATCAAAAAATTGTGGGTTAGACTCTGATATGGGTGCTTAGTATGATATTGATGATTACAGTCTGTCGACATGCTTTGTTCACTTTTTTTATTTGACTGACTAAGATGCCTTGATGAATGATTTGTTGACAATGCACAAGGAGAACATGTTCAAGGGGAGCATTAGCCTTCACAAACATTTTGCATTGTTGGCATTATGGTTGTTGATTTCAACTACGGTTTCAGATATTCATATCAATTGATGCATAGGTCATATAAAAGATCTAGGGTGTAATATGTCTCTGTCTGTCATAGTCTATTTTTGAATGAGTCCTATTGGACATATGATGTAATTTTGTATCTCCACAATGCATGGGAAGGATGATGTAATAATTCCTATATTTAGTCATGTATAAAAAATTGGTATATCCCCACTTGGTTGGGTGTATGAGTTAAATTTGATGTATCCCCACTTGGTTGGGAGATTGATGTATGTATGAGTCATTGGTCTTAGGGAGTTCATACAAACTTAGTTGAGTTATAGAGTCATGTTACTCCTTTGAAACATATCTCTACATAATTTGTATGTACTCAGGGGGAGCATGGACAACATAATGTATATCATAAGGGGAGAGTATTTTGGTGTTGCTTGTTATCTCTAACAATTTATACAGCTTGCAGTAATCAGCACCATCATGGTTGCCATCAAGTCCAGAGGGGGAGATCGTTGGAAACTACAAGAAAAAAGGTCATTGGTGAGGGTCATTCTTGTGACGGACCTTTATGGTCCGTCACCAACGTCGCATATGGTGATGGTCTTTAAAAAAGTGTTGTTATAAGTGTATATAGTGATGGTCGTTTATAGTTTTTCACCAAAGCCATTTTCAATGACACTTTTGGTGAGGGTCGTTAAAGGTCCGCTACTAATTCTCTCTTTGGTGACACTTTTGGTGAGGGTCATTAAAGGCCCATCACTAATTCTCTCTTTGGTGACATTTCTAGTGATGATATTTTGTTGACCGTCACCAATGATCTTTTTGGTTAATTTTGGTGACGGTCAATAAATGTATCGTCATTTATCATTCCAATGAGTTTTTGATGATTTTTCATCCTTGTGATGGACTTTTAAGGTCCATCATCAATGTTGCATATGGTGACAATCTTTAAAATATCGTTGTTGTAAGTGTATATAGTGATGGTCCTTTAAGGTTTGTCACCAAAGCCATTTTCAATGACACATTTGGTGAGGGTCGTTAATTTCCCATCAGTAATTCTCTCTTTGGTGACACTTTTGGTGAGGGTCATTAAATGCCCATCACTAATTCTCTCTTTGGTGACACTTCGAGTGACGATATTTTATTGAACCTCACCAATGCTCTTTTTAGTTACTTTTGGTGATGGTCAAAAAATGTTCGTCATCATTGATCATTCCAATGAGTTTTTGATGACGCTATGTACCTATTACTATATTTTTTTGTCAAAATGTATTGATTTAAGACCATTGTTGTGGAGTCTTTTCATTATGTGTCCAAGGTCATAGTGGTTATAATAGCTAGTCAATTTGTTAAGAAGTAATTAGTGTGTATCATTTCCCTCAAGTCATAAGCATATAGTCTTCCTATGAGTCAACACATGATTCATCTCTATTAGGTTTATTATCTAGCAAATTTCCTTTAAATAAAGTTCCACTAGTGTGTGTAGGAACTATATTATTTAGTACATAATCAAGCTCTCTAAATTCTATTAATGAGAGAGACCTAGCATTCCTCAACACTCATGGCACACTTTAACATGCTTTGGAACAATACACTAACATTCCTTGGCACCTCACATGTCTTGGAACATCTTACCTGGAACATCTTTGTACCTAGAACATCTTGCCATGAGTAGGATGCCAAAGCACATGTTGGCATGCCATAGCATAGCATAACACTCCCCTATCATGTGTTGGCATTCCTTGTAGTCCCTAGCATGCCATGGAACTCCTTGGCATAATATTACACTGACAAAAATTAGCACTTGGCACACATTGGCACTTGGCATGTATTAGAACATATTATTAGTGTGCCTAACATGCCCCTTTTGAAAAAGATAATGTCCCGAATTGTTAACCCTCTTATGTGTTCATTTCCTTTCATTTTAGCCTGGTTATTCCTTTTGTTGCCTTGAAACTCCTTGACACATATTTGCATACTCTGGTACCCTGCACACCCTAGCATGTCTTAGAACCTAGAATGCCTTGACACTATTTCGCACATGTTAGCACACCCTGGAACTATCTAGCACACTGTAGCACTTCGTGACATTCCCTGATATTCCCTAGCATGCCTTAATCATTCTTAGCATATCTTGTCACTCCTTCCTTGGCATGACAACTAGAACTGATTGACACTCCCCAACACACCCTCATATTCATTCACTTCCATGCATTTTGAACTAGTTCTCCCTTGTGTTGTCCTAACACTCCCTAACACTCCTCAACATGCATTGGCTCTCTCTAGCATACCTTAGCACTCATAAGTGAAGAATGAAACGTGTAACCAATGTTACCAAACTTATAATAGACAATAAATCAACAAGGCAAAAGAGCTAAGAGCTTTAATCACATTGGGGAAAAATCGGGAAAAAATCAATGACTTCAATAAATAAAAATATACACATATATTGAATTAAAAAAAACATTTTTCATTGATATTCAGTAAAGCCATGTCCAAACAATTCATAATATCAATATATGTCCAAAATATCATGAATGAATAAGCATCTCATATATGTTATGAGTCCAAACATGATCCAAAGTACTGAGTCATGACTCCTAACTAGTGACTACATAGAACTAGAAGCAACTACTTCTAAAAGTTTTCAAACAACTACATACTAATTAGAAAAAATCAGTAACCAAGAGTCTAAGACTCTTAAGAGTGAGAACTAGAAGCGATTCCTCCCACTCCTCCGCTTGCTTGACTCTCAAATTTCTTCAAGTCATGTAGGCTTAAAAGAGGAGTCTCCTCTAATTGGACCCAATCTGCTGCATTTGTAGTTTTCAAATATATCTCTTCAAGGTCTATTGGTGAATGATCCAAACCTATTATTATCATGAGACATTGAAATGTGAATTTAAGTTTGACTTCGAACTTTAAAGTTTAAACTCTAAATTCCAAATCAGATTATGAAACCTTCAAATTCAAGCTCTTGCCTAGTATTTTCTTATTGCGAAGTTGTAGATTGTAATGGAAAAATACAAGGTCATTTAAGCACTTTTGTATCAATCGGTTGCGCTTCTTAGAATGTGTTTTCTCAAACATGCTCCAGTTGCACTCACAACCTGAAGCACCGTATGCTTGGTTTAAGATTCAAATGTCAAATCTCTTCAAATATGGCGTATCACTACAAAAGTTTTTCCACCAAAGACCTAGCAAGTGGTAGGGGTTCATGAGTAGACGTGCTAAATACTAAATAGTAAAAACTTAAAAAGACAACAAAATTTAATAAAACATTTAACATACAAAATAAAGTTTAAACAAATTTAATGAACTGATAAAGCCTTCAAGCCTCAAAGGATACTTGGCAACACCTTAGACCTTTCTCGTATAACACTGGTATAGGAAAATAATTTAGTTGGTGCTCTATAATCCTATAGTTGGGAAAAGACATGACTTTGAAATTTTGGATCAGGGAAGCACCTTTCCATGCATGTCATAAGTCCTCTGTGAACCTCCCAATCCTCATTAAATTTGCTCTTATCATAAATATACTATGGGTTTAAGAAGTACCTAGCAGCATGTAATGGGGAATGCAATTTCCTATCCCCATGTGCATCAGTAATGTACCAAAGAGGCATATAATTTTCCTCCTCATCTCCATATCTTCTTTTGATGGCCTCCTTTGAGAGATCCATCGCCTCACAAATGTAGCCCATAGCGGGTTTGTCACCATCAAACATCTTGAAAGTTCAGGATTTCAAATTTAAATTAATATGAAACACTGAAAATAAAAAGAAGCTCGAAATGAAATTTAAAACATGAAAAAGTTAATAGACTTGAAGTACTTGAGAACTTTAACAAGGGATCCCATCACAGCAATAATCTCTCGGCATCTTTCCAAAAACCGTCATTAAACACAAGTGCAACAACTTCAATGCCTTCAAGGGTCTTGGAATGTTTAGATGCCATCCACTCAGGTCCCAAGGGCATCCTCTTTAGATTTATCTTTTACTCAACCACAAATTACAAAGATATGAAATTTGTTGCAAATCTAGTCACTGCAGGTCGAATAATTTCTTTACCTTCAGTGTATTTTCTCATGGTGTTTAGGACAATAATGTGGTTGTATAGGTATTTGGTTATGGATTTTTCCTTCTCCACAACCTCATGTATCCAATGAAGCTTACCAATGTCCTCAAGCATTAAATCCATACAATGGACAACACAATAGGTCCAAAAAATAGTGGGGTGCCTAATCTCAAAAGGTCTACCAGTAGCCATATAATTAGTTGCATTGTCAGCGACAATTTGTACAACATGTTCTTCTCCCACTTCTTGAAGGACTTCCTCCATCATTTCACAAATAATTTGTGTAGTCTTAACCTTGTCTGAGGCATCCACTAATTTGAGAAACATTGTACCTACTGGACAAGATACAAGGAGATTTATTAAAGTTATATTCCCCTGATTTGTCCATCCATCACTCATGATCGTGCACCCTGTTTCTACCCATGATGAATGAAACTTAGATAGCACAAGCATGGCATCTTCAACACTTTCTATTAGCAAATTTGTCCTAATGATCTCTAATGAAGGATCTTTGAACCCTGGACCTGCAACAACAACTGCATCAATCATAACTTACCAATAAGGACTTATGGCACAGTGGAAAGGTATGTCAGAATAGTAGCAAAATTTGACAATGGCCTTCCTTGTGTGACTATAGATATTTTTTTTTCCAACCAATGGTATTTAAGGTAGGTTGGGAACCTAGTTTTGTGCGGGGTGAAAAAAAGGTGTTTATGTTTCCACCTCCAATGTCAAATGCAAGAGGATTCATTTGGCCTTGAGTTTGACTTGGACTTGGAGGCATGTGTGGGAAACTTGGGAATTGCATTGAGGATTCAACAAAGGGAGATGAAAATGGGGTAGTGAAAGAAAATTTTTCAATTCCAGGAGTTCCTATTTATTTATTTATTTATTTTTTTCTTTCTTTGCATTATGCTGACTCAACATATGAATGGCCAAGGTTGCTTGGTGTTTGACATTTTCATCAACATTTTTGCAGAGACCTATATCATGGCTGGGTATTTGTACAAGGTGGTACTTGAGTCTATAAATGCCTCTACTACATTTCGCTTTGCAAAATTTACAAAGGAGCTTAGGGTCTCCAAGAATCTTGTCACAATAAGCCCAAGCAAAGTCCTTCTCCCTCAGCGTTGTTGTTGTTTTGGACTTGTGTTTAAATTGCAGCTTCTGTTTAGATTTGGAGTTGTGCCTTCTATTTAATTTGGCTCCTATAAAATACAATAAAAAATTAAAATTAAAAATGCCATATATAACTTTGCAAAAAAGAGGGTTGGTTTTAAAGGATATCAGGTTTTGTTAAGGATCAAAGAGGAGGATGTCCAACAACACAAGCACATTTCAACCTGATATATCATTATGACCTTGAAACAAAATTAGGTATATATGAGGAAATGCTACCTAAAGGAAATATTATCAACATATATTGCATTTTAATCTTGAATTTGCAAGTTCATTTAGCATAAGACAAACCAATACATCAATAACAGATTCTAGAAGAATAAAAATACCCAAAGTTGTGAATGCATGGTTAAAGCCTTTGAAGTCAGTAAGACATCGACCAAGGAAGGAATTCTTGATGACTTGGTCGATGGTTGGTATGAAACCATTTCTTAGTGCATTTTTAAAATCTATTTAAGCCCCATTTATAGGGTTGAAAAGTCATAACCAAAGGAATACACTGAACATTCGATTGCTGAAGAGTGAAACTTGAAACTGATTGAAAATGACATTGAAACTTCAATATAGTAATATGTACATAATTTAAGTCAAGTGCCAATGTACCTCGATTGTTGAATAGTGAAGCGGCTAAGCCTAAAGGTAAAACACGTTGAAGTTGACGCACGACTGCCCGAGGGTCAATATGGAGTATGGATAGAGCACACATTAGTGACTACTCGATACGAAGTCTGGAGTTAGGCTCACCTTGGCGGTTCCCCGATATTGAGTTTGGACTATGTAATAGTGAGTAGTGATTGATTACTGAAGTTCTCACGTATGCATTTTGGTCCTGAAATTTTGGAACGATTGACATTTTTTTTTTAGCAATGCGGCATACCTAAACTTGAAAAACTCGTGCTCGTCGAGTCAACACTGAAAAATGAATAAATTGGAATCAATCGCAGGAATCTACTTTAATCGAAAAGTCTCAAGTAAAAATTGCATTGACCATGTGTTAAACTTGGTCAACGTGAGTTAGACTCGTAAATATTTAGATCAGATCATTTGGAGAGTGAGCAGATTCCAACTCGTGATTAATCGTGATTGATCAGCGAGTCCTGTTTCGTTGCTTGTAACTGAAATTTTAACTAAAAATAGGAGATCTTACAATTGAAACTAATTGTAAATTTTCTAAACTGAAATTGGCCCATCGGAAACGTTTCTATTTGTGGTTGGGCACATCAATGGAAGAGATTCATTTCAAATCAGGTTCATGGAGAAAATATTTTATGGAAGATGTTTCTTTTATGTCGAGGAAGACACAATAATATTTTTTATTAAATTTGAATAATAATAATATCTACTCCGTATCTCATTATTTTTATCTCCTGTAACTCATACAGAAAGTGGGGTAATAGTGGACATGTAGCATCAAGCTCCACTCCTTTTAATCCAAAGTTCTACATGCAAACCTTTGTGTCACTTGCGCCGCGAAGCCTTCACTGTAGAGTGTAGAGTTAACACTTACCTCTGCATGACAAAAGGTACACATATCTTTTGACTTGGTTTTTTCACCTTTTTTCCATTCTTTGTTTGGAGTCTGGGACAACAAGCTCCACATACCTTTTTTTCCATACCTCTATTTGAGTGTAAATTTGCACATTTTCTTTGTTTCAACCAATATCAAAAGCATTTGTGAGCTTCTTTCAAGGCATGAATACATGCTTCAATAATGGAAATTAGCAAAGTTTCTAAAGCAAAAAATAACGATGGAGTTATCCTCTTCCATTTTAAATATGTTAGGATTCTATTGAGAGTTTTTTAGAGATAATTATTAACAGGCTCTCTACTTTTCCCTTTTCCTTAATATAAACTGCATCTCTTATTACATTTCTAATCAAGAGATTTACATCAAATACTGGATGAAAGGGCCAAGGACTTTTCATAAATGCTTCCTTCTCCAATAGAAGAATAAATGGTCAACATGTTAGCTTGGCTCCAACTTCTTGGGAATTAATAATTGTTTTGAAAAATGACTACTCTTGTTTGAATCTAGAACTATGTTTAAGCTTTGAAAATGGATTTTCCTCCAAATAGATCCTAGAAAGGTCCTTATTAAAGGCTTCTCTATATCTCCTCCACTAGAATGAATGGCTTGCATGTTGAAAAGTATAGCTGAGCTCCCTTCTGAAAAGCTTGATCATCCCATTGTCACCAAGAGATCCTCATTTTCCCCAAATTGGACCCAAAACAACATTGAGTACTTAATTATGATCCAACATGAGAAATTTTGATTGACACTGCAACTCAAGAGCTATTAAATTTGAAGTGCGCTAATATGATTCGTCATTCTTTCATTGAATAAGTATATTGTTTTTGAATTTGTCATTTGTCCTTGTAATATGTGGTGCTGACCTTGTTTCACTTGAAAGGGTTTTTATTCTTGGACTATGACAATGCTAGTAAGATTTAGGCCTTTTGTAGTATTTGTACTGCATGATCATTTTTGCAAGATGTATGTCCTATGTGGAAAGAAATACGAATTTAGTTATTACCTCCTAAACTAAAGCACTGTTTCTTTTATTAGGTTCCATGTAACGTCCTCTACAAATTGAGGATGAATGGGATGTAATATCCTATCCATCCTTGTAGACTATAGTCCTTCATAAAGGGGAAAAAACCCCAAAATACCCATTGCTGGGCAATTTTTGGGGAATTTGAGCTTACAAAACCCAAATTTGGGGTTTGGAGTAAGGTTTATTCAATCACTTAAGAATATGAAATCCCTCTACAAAATATATAAATAAACAAGGATTGGATTCATTTTGGATCACCAAGTGTGGATTAATTCATTTGTTCTTGAGCATTAGGTTTGATAGTTTTTGAGCCCTTCTATCTCTTGTCAATTTTGGTGATGAAATATTCCACCCTAGTTGACATTCTCTTATTATCTCGTTGTTTGAGCACAAGGGTCTCTCACTGGTCAGCGAATTCTGTTGGATATTGGTCTCTTGTCTTTTTCTGGGCACAAGATTTCTGTTAAAGGTGAATGAATTTGGATGATAGTGCATGATAACTTAGTTTTGTTTTGCATACACATCTCTTGAAGGAAACAACAAAGTTTATGAGTCCTTAATATCTTGTTTTGGGCAAAGCACTTATCATAGGTAGTGGATTCGTTTCTAGCACCTGGAGTAGCAAAACTCTTTGCTTTATTTAGTTTTTGCATGCAGATCTAAAAGGAGCACTTCCCTACTTATTAATTCTTAGCCTTAGCTAAGGAAGCATGTTTGCATATCTCATATCATATTCACTAGCCGCAGAATTTAATTGTCTTATCTATCCATGCAAGGAAGGTGCATTAGGATTAGGAATTAAGAAAATTGAGACACAGTTGTACGTGTTTCCAGATTCATTATACCTTCTAGACTAAAGGAAAAGTGAATAGTAGTGTTTGAAATTTTTAGTTATTTCTTGTTTCAAATAGTAATAAATAGTGATGTGATTTGAGTTTCAAATCTATGTACTCGCTGTTACTTTCTTCAGTGGCATGTGCTTCCCTGTTCAGAACAAGGGGTTTTTCTACAGTATCTAGCCTCCAAAGCTTCTTCAATGAAAACTAGATATCAAATCATTCCCTCGTACCCTGAATCATGTAAGGCATCACCCTATAGAAGTTGCAAATTAGACCAATGAGCTTTGACAGGCCAACTCCAACCCCATGTCACTATACAAGTGTTGACATCACTGCTACAAAAATTATTTTGAAGTGTTGCATCCTACACCAATTCCTAATATGGATGCCCAAAGGGGTTCTGGAACGAGGCTCAACCTTCATTACCACTTTAAGACTTTCCAAAGGGATCGGTCCCTTTAAACCATGCCAATTTTTACACTTTCACAATTTGTTCATGTTCCTATCAATTTATATTTTGTATTGAAAAGTCAGTCCTATTTTACATGTTTATTAAATTTTGGAACAATTATAGGTCAGCTCCAGCAAAATGCCAACAAATTTGTGGGTTAGGTTGGCATTTCTCCAAATACTATCACACATGTATATATAATCACACATTTTCCCTTTTAGATCTTGATTTGCTGAACAAAAAGGTTCGTTGCCTGTGTAATTTTGTCCCTTACCTCCACATCAACAGTCATAGATAACAATATTCTTTATACTTCATTTGTGTGCATAGTAAGGTCCCTTTTGATTGCTATTTTTGATGGAGCAACCCTTGACAGTACACCTTTTACCACAGAGCTGTTGTTGTTGGATAGAAATCTCCAGAGGAGTCTTACACCAGACATATAAATGGCTATTGTATATCACAATAATAAGCATTAACATATGAAGTTGTGTAGACACTAAACTATGTGCATTCAATCCATTACTTTTTCTTTCATGGCAGATTTTGTTCTACATAGTAGATGTGTTGTGGCACTTCAGTGTGTTCGCATAAAAAATTCTAAGGCCAAACCCAGATTCTCAGGTGTCATGGAAATTCAACATATGCCTTGTTCACCTAAGAACTACTTGTAACTCATCTTAGGGTACTCATGTACAATCTCACTCATCTTACTTAACAAGTTACGAAAACAAGGCTCATCACATCCAACCTTGGTCTAAAAAAATTAAGCAACACAATTTACATCTTGACATGCCATAGCACTTGACATGTCTTAGAATGCCTTAGCACTATGTGGCATGTGTTAACATCCCCTACATTGTTTGTCATGCTTTGACACTCCCTAGTACACCATGGCACTTCCTGACATGCCTTGGTAGTATAGCATACCTTGGCATTGCCTAGCATATAACCTTGTCACTCCCTCCTTAACACACCTAGAAATCATTGAAACTCCCTCTCAAACACTCTTATTCGTTAATTTCCATGCATTTTGAACTAGTGCTTCCTTATGTTTCCTTGGCACCCCCTAACACTCCCTAGCTCACCCTAGCACGTGACACATCTTGGCCTACCACCTTAACACTCTAGCATTCCTTGGCACTACATAGTATACCTTGTCACTCTCTCCTTAGCACACCTAGACACCACTGACACTCTTGGTCACAAACTTTTATTCATTCATTTCCATTCATTTTTACCTAGTTCTCCCTTGTGTTTCCTTCTCACTCCTTATCACTTCTTGACATGTGTTGTTACACCCTAGAACCTATGACATCTTGGCATGTTGCCCTATCCTCTAGCATGCCTTAACACTGCCTAGCATACCTTGTCAATTTGTCCTTAACACGCCTAGAACTCACTGAAACTTCTAATCACAAACTCTTATTTGTTCATTTCCATTCATTTTGACAAATTTCTCCCTTACATTTCCGTGGCACTCCCAGCTAACGCTTCTTTACACGCATTGGCACATCTTGGCCGCATGTCACCCTAGAACTCTAGCATTCCTTAGCATTGCCAAGCATGCATTGTAACTCATCCTTAACACACTTGGAACTCACTAACACTCAATGCCACACACTCTTATTCCTTCATTTCCATGTAGTATGACCTAGTGCTCCCTTGTGTTTCCCTAACACTCCTTAACACTCCTTGGCACACATTGGTACACCATGTCACTTGTCACATCTTAGTAGGATTTCCTAGCACTCTATCATCTATTGACACTGCTTATCATACGTTGTCACTCTCTCCTTAGCACACCTATAACTTGTTAACACTCCCTATCACAGAAACATATTCATTCATTTACATGTAATTGAAACAAGTCCTCCCTTGTGTTTCCTTAGCAATCCCTAGCATGTGTTGGCGCCATATCCTAGAACCTAGCACACGTTGGCATGCCTTAGCACTTGGCATGTCTTGACATGCCTAACATTCCTTGGAACTTTATAACATGTGTTAACACTTCCTGAAATTCCCTGCACACCTTGGCACTCCCTAGTTTTCATGCCCTCATAGATAACCTTACCTTTTTTGTGACTTGGGAACCCAACCAAGTCATTGAAAAAATAGTGTTGTGCCTAGACCAAAGTCTCCCTTTGTCTCAAACTGTTTTTTCCATCCTCTTATCACAATCATAGGCTTTCCTCCTACAAGTCCAAATATGAAATTATCCTAACACATTTCGTCCATGGGAAACCTAGAATTCACTAACACTCCCTAGGATAATTGGTGGGCTCCAGTATTGCAGAAATAATGCTGTAACTCCTGCGACTCCCTTATTTACTTTTATCAACCCGGTAGTTCATAACAAACTTGGAAGCGACGGTGCTGTATGCACAAGTACTAGCTCTTGCTGCAACTGTCATTTGGTCAGCTGGCACAAGTCCGTTAGGGGCTTAAGCCAACTTCTATGAGCTCTTTAGAAGAAGCTTTTTAATTGATGGATGAGAGCTAACTCAAAGGAAGCTAATCTACTTGTGAAAAGAGATTCAAAAACTGAAGGAAAGCGCAAACCCTAGCAAACCCTAATTCTACTAGCTAGTCCTACTGATGCAAAGATGAGAATTCAAACTACTGAAAGAGATGCCATTACTTCTATGAAGGTAAAATACATGTGCCTAGACTACCTTTGTCCTAAGAAAACATCTTTTTGTATTTTTGGATTAAGTTGTCAATTTCATCATGCATATGCTTTCACTGTGCTTTACTATGCAGGGGTGGATCAAGGAGGAGAAATTTTTGGAAAAGGTTGGGAAGGTTTAGAGAGGGTCTAAGGAGTCCCTAATACCCTTCCAGAGAGTTTCATAAAGTTTGGCTATCAAGAAACCTCATTTGTGAGCTTCTACAGGAAATCTGCAGGGGTTCTACAGGATGTTCAAGAATTTCTACAGGATGTTTTTCAGAAATTTCTACATGATGTTTAAAAAGTGGATTTTAGAGGATGGGTGAGTGAGGGAAGATGCATGAATGGATAGGGAGGTAGGATAGGGGCCTGGGGTGACCCAAGGACTGGTGGATGGAGTGGTGAGAAGGTGTAGAAGGCTGACTTGGCTTGAAGAAGGCTAAGGCAATGATTGAGCAAGAAGGTAGGGTTATGTGGAAAAAAGGACAGATGGGAGACGAGGAACCCAGCTAGGAGATGGAACAGGTGGCTCAGATGATGCTTTAGGGATGAAAGAGTGGTAGAGATGCCCTGCACGGTGTACGTTCAACCGAATCAACAAATTATTGCAAATTATCAAAGTCCTAGCTAATCTAGTCTACCTATCAAGAGCATGAATGAACAATAGATTTATTGGGAAGAAAACCATGCACATCAACTATGCAAAGCAGCATTTCAGAGCTCTAAACTCATAACTAATTTCTGCAAAGGAAAACAGTACACCAAGGATTGCATGGTCAAGCAAACTAGTGTTTTTTTGGGGCAGCACTGTTTCTTCAATTCCAACCCCTGATCCAATAAGGATGAGGTGAAACCAAGAGTGTGGTTGTCCCTTTTCTTTGGAGCTTTTCTGTTATTATCTTATCAAAACATCTGAAGCAACTATATTCATAAATAGTGATCTATCCAAGCAACATAACTAAATCTGCCTAACAGAAATACATTCAAATGCATAAAGGGAAACAATGATGCATAAAAGAAAAGTAACAATACAGAAAGGAAGCCCTAGGCTCTCAGGTTGGGCCCAACCTTGAGAGCTATGGCTCCTATGGAGAACTCAGATTTGATGTAAAATCGAACTACTTCTCATTATCAAAAAATAGTCATAAGAGTGATGCCAAAAATGGCTACAAAAGAACAAAACAAAGCTAGCAGCACTATGGTGCAAAATATGCAATGGTTTCAAAAGTCCCTTACGAAGGCTGAGGCCTCAACATTTATACATCACGAGGGCCCTAGTTGGCCTCCTCAACCTATGGAACTCCGCTGTACGAACTGTGAGTTAGACAGTCCCTTCTAAAATTTGCTTGGCTTCCTTCTAGATTCGGTTTTGGTGGTCTTTGGAGCTCAGAGTTGGGGGTGAAGACCTTGAGGAAGGGTTATTTAATGCCATAGACAACCCCTGTATGAATCCTCACCTCACGCTTGGCTTTCTTTTAGCCCATGACTGCTCGGTTTTGCTCAAACATGTGTCAAAAAACCTGAAATTAGCACGTGTTAGCCCACTAGGAAGAGTGACTATCCTTATTCGTGCAAATGACATAAACATACTAAAAATAATGCATAAGCTATGGAAAATGAAGGATTTGAACAAGGACTGAACAAGGATAATTAGGCCAAATGAGCCCAACAAGTTACCAATTTTGGGGCTCATCATCACCCCACTGCTAAAAGGGTTGCTCATCCGTTGAGCAACTAGTCCAGCGCCTCGCCTTTCATTTCTTTAATTGCCACCCTCACATCCCAGGCTTCTGAAGTAGTGTCCTCCACACTTTCATGGAATCCGGCCTTCCTTTCCACCTCTTCCCACTGCTTATGCTCCTCCTCTTCTGTGCCTCCCTCTAACAATCCCAAAAGCAAGGGTGGACTTAGCTTGAGGCCTATGCAATTGGCCTGGAGGTTCTGCATAGACTTCTTGTAGAGAGGAACCCGTGCCAAGGCCTCCCTTATCTGATTTGGAGTGTGATATTCTCGGATTTTGAGGCTATGGGACAATGTGTTCCACCTACGGGTGCAAGCATGAACACAATTGTCCCCTAATAATCGCTCCATATCCTCGAAGTGTGCTATGGCTTGGGCCTGGCGATCCATGTACTCTAATAAAGCCCGAGAGTTGGTTGCTAGGTGCTGGTGAGCAGATATCACTGCTGTGGAGTCCCCGGGCTTTGCTGTAATCAGCAGTGGTTCATGTAGCTCCCGGTCCATGACATTCCTGACCTCAACTGCTCTCTTTTCTTCATGGTTTAACCATGAGGTCATTGCCATCAGATGCATGTCCCTTACTGTTGTGTTGGGGTCCCACGAGGTGATGTTTGGAAGGGCCAGATTATGGAGGTAAAACTCTGCAAGCTTAGCCTTATCTTCCGATGAACTGGTGTTACATAAATCCATGAATTGCTGGGGATTTTGGATGTGGGAGATACCCCTTTGTGCCAACATGTTGATTTGGTACTGCAACCACTGATCCCTTAGGTACAGGCCATAGGATTTGGCCGATTGCCTACATTGCAGAGCTTCCATTGCCCAACTGGCCATGTAGGCCAGTTGTGCCTCCTTTTCTTGCATCTGCTATTTCAGGGATTGTATCTCTATACTTGCCTGCAATTCCCTTTCCTATAGCTGCCGGTTAAGTTCCTGAAGATCAAATTGCATCCCTTTTTTTTCTTGAGGTTCTGCTGAGGGGTCCTTGGCTGCTGTGTCCTCTCCTTTTCTCTGTCCCTACAACTGGAGCTGTTGTCTGAGCAGCTCATTCTCTTCTCTTAACTTGGCTTGTTGGAAGCTTTCCACATGCCTTACTCTCGCCAACTCCCTTTTTGTTTCCTTGAGCCTTTCCTCTAGAGGCCCTATGTCTGCTACCTCCTTGGATTTAGCGATCCTCATCCAAGTGTGGGTCCGTACTCTCTCTTCCTCTAGAGCTAGAAATAATGGCACTGTGAACTTTTGAGGAATAATTTTTCCAACCTCCAAAAAGTTATAATAAGAGCCTAGGTTTGGCTGGGGGCTTGGTTCCATGATGACATCGGCCTTCTCCTCCTTCTGTGGTGACTTGGTTGCTCTCTCCTCCTCCTGTGGTGACTTGGCTTCTCTCTCCTCCATCTGCTCAGTTTCTTTCAGCCTAGCCAAAGTTTCCTATAGAATAGCCTCAACATCCTGTAGAGAGGCTTCTGAGCTCAATTTCTCCATTCTTTCCCTCCATGAGGATGTTTTCGGGCTCCCCCGCTCATAAGTAATGGATGCCTTGGAGGGGGATCTATCCTTTGGTGTGGTAGGGGTATCCACAATTGTGATTGGTTCTTTTGATGGAGGCTGGGGTCTGCCAGTCTTAATCCTTACACTCCTTCTCGCTTTAAAATACAGAGGAGTCTCCCTCTTTCGTTTCTATTTTGGCTTGGGAGAGGTACTTAGGGTGGCCAGCACAGTTGCTGCCTCCCTAGCTAGAATTTCGGCTGACTTGTCCTTCTGCTGTCCTTCTTTCGGACTTCCTGTAGAAAGTCCTGTAGTGGTTGCTTTCTGGCTTCCTATAGAAGCCGTTTTTAACTTTCCTGTAGAAATACTCTGCTGCTTTCCTGTAGAGGCCGAGGGCATTGTTTTACCCTGCTTGGCTGAGGGGAATTTTTCCTTTAACTTGGTTGAGGTTGGCTTAGGGGTGCCCTTACTGACTTGGACTTTCTCAGTCGTTCTGCCCTTCTTTGTAGTCTTTTCTCCCTGGGTGTTGGTGCACTTTTATCATCCCCTGTTTTGGCAGCTTGGCCCTTTTTTGGTGTTCCTTTCTGTTCTTTCTTCGGTGTTTTTCCAGGGGTTTCTTGTTCTTTAACCTTCTTCTCTACCTAAGTATGCTCCTTCTCCTCGCTGCTAGAGGAAGTGGGCTCCTCGACCAAGACTCGGATGTCATCATCCTTTGACATATTATGAAAAATTTCCCAGGAGAGAGGGATAATGAAAGTGTAGAGTGCATCTTCCACGAGGAGCTTAATAAGCCCGTGATGGGCTAGCTGGTCTGGTGTCCCCTCTCTCAGTTTGGTGGCACACTCAGTCATGGACTACAGGAGGAAGTAAAGAATGCTCAATTTTTGCTCTGAGGGTAGGTCCATGTGGTGCCTGAGTTCTGTGAGCAACCGAAAATGATAGCCATACATGATGCTAAATCACCCCTCACACGTAATATACTTCATAATTTGGAGGCTGACTTCACTCCAGAACGGTTGTAGGCTAGTTCTTCGAACTCCATTCTTGTCTTCTAAGAATTGCTCCTTTGGCAAGAAGAACTCTTTTTTAGCTTTCTGACCCAATTTCCTCTCCTCCTTATCCCAAGGTACCCCCATTGGAAGATCAGTTACTCTGCTGATGAGCTGTGTGGTGAGTCTGAGGGTCAATCCTCTGAAGTTGACAATGACCAATGTCTTTGACTTCGGCTTCAGGGACCAGAGGAATTCTTCCGCAATTTTTTCATCGTGACCTTGAAGCTTGTCACAGAATGACATCCAGTGTGCACGAGAAAACAAGTCCACCACCTCAGGGGTTTCCCGTAATTTCTTGGAGTCCAATGGTTCTTTTCTAATGAACCCTACTGGCATGGTAAAAATCTGTTTTTGCTTGCGCTTTCAAGCAGTTAGGGAGTTCTGGGTGTATTTCCTTCTCAGAGCGTAAAAAAATATATATATTTGTGTCAATTACCCTGTGCTGAACTTGCCTGCTCGTATACAGAGGGAGGGCTTCAGTTTTTTTTTTTTTTTACACACGGAGCACAGAGCTACGTCTCCATTACACACAGTCATATAAAATTTACAATTTTTACCGGTGCTTTGACAGTGTCTCAAATTCTACAGGATGGATTTTTCATTCAATCGTGGAGCAAATCTCGCATGCAGACCACGAAGACAATTTCAGGTAGTGATAAAAAAATCTTTTGATTTCACAGATAGACTTGCATTCACATTTCCCTACCCCCCTCAATACGTTGAATTCACCACCTTTGGAATTATTTGCATGGGAAGGTTATGTTCTGCCTACCTCACTAAAAATTGCCACCCTTGACGTGAACAGTCTGCGCTGCTTCGTATGCGGAGTTTCCTGTAGTTCCGCTTCATGTAGAAATCGTTTTCGGCTTTTGGAGGAGGTTATAGTGGTGCAGGACTAATCTGAGCGGTAGCAGGATGTTTGAACAGACCGAGAACTCAGGCTAACAACTTACAGAGGAGGAGGATGCGTACTTGGCTGCAAAACGGTTGTGAGCATAAATGAATGCAGTGCATCATAAGTATTCAACCAGCCGATTTTGAAATGCTGCGGAATTCATGGCGCGGGGTGAGTTTTCCCCGCTGATCCGTTGGTCGACGTCATTGCTATCATTCCCCAGCGTGCCCCTGACCGCCGAATTCTTCCCTCTGCATTCACCGCCGCCATTCCTATCATACTGCCGCTTCTCCCCAACTTGACACTTCCCACGTGTCAATTATCCAACTTTTCGACATAACCAAGTCCATTCAGATCCTACGAGGCTTCCTGACTGGTTGTGGTGGCTAGTTGAATGGCAACCAGCCTTGTTCAATCCGTCCATTTTCATAGTCATGCATATTCAGAGTATAGCTTATGTAATTTGACGAAATAAGGTTAGGCACTTACCTGTGCAGCCGTGGACGTGGTTTTTTTCAGGTTTCAGGACGAGGGATGCTAGATCTGCGTGCTGCTACGTTGTGCACAGGTGCTGGAGCTCCTCTTCATTGGTTGCTACTGGCTACGAGACTTTGAGACCTGTTTCCCTGGTGGCGAATGCTGCATGCACTGGTTTCCCGAGCTGCTAGTGTCTTCATGGTATGTGCTCCAGCTGTATCAGCTACTACAGGATTCCTGTAGGACATCCTGTAGCTGTTTCTCCTTTTGGGGTGCATGCTGAAATAAATGGAGTCATGTTCACAGGTGAAGAGTCTTGAGGTCACCTTGACAGGTGAAGTGTGTGAGCCTCAGAATGCCTTATTTTTTATTTTGAAAAAAAAAAAAAAATTATCTGAAAAAACAGGGTTCTGGTATGCATGTGCAGGTATATTCGACTAGATGAGAGCAATGGTGGTGAAAGGAGGTGAAATGAGTGGAGGATGGAAGAAAAGAGTGGTTGCATGCCTCCTCAACTGGCTTCAAGCTCCAAATTCTTCTCTCGAATCGATTCTAGCCCGCCCAAAAGCTCTACAGGGTGTTTCCTGTAGAAATACGGAACTTCCTCTAGAAAGTCCTATAGATTCCTGTAGAAGGTTGAACCATGACCAGATTGTGTCCAAACCTTGGAAAAATGAGTGTTCATGGAGGGAGTGTATGTGAGGTTGCCTGGTAGCTTGATAGGGACCCTTGTCCTTGAGTTGAGAGGCCTCCTTTTTTCACTGTGTTCCTGCAACCTACAACACTTTCCAGAGATCAGCTTGTTTTTTTTTTTTTTTTTTTTTTTT
>APFE030454187.1:338227-419124 GCA_000404065.3 Pinus taeda | reverse complement strand
AAGGAGGATAATATGACTATTGATGGAGCCATATTAACTGTAGATAGTCATGGTGACAAATTTCAGTGTAACACCCCTAATGCATTAGAAGCACTAGCCCAAGGAAGATCGTGGATGACAGTATAAACATAACCTAACTGGGTGTATATCAACTCAAATTTTTATGCTACTTAGAGTGCATGTTCCTCGGACTTTGGGAAGTACGATGCGACATATTTAGTAATGGGAGCCAAAAGTAATCAGAGGGACCAATCCATATAGACACGGTCTTCAAATTAAGGAGCTCTACAGATGCTCTTCCTTCTAAGTCATTCTTTAACATGTTTGGATATGAAAGTGGAATTGGTTTGATGGAAATAAGTCAAAATTTGAGTACCAGTGTCATAATGGAGAGGTAGCTTAAATTAGTAAATAAAATATTTGGCAAGATTTCCAAATGTGGAACGAGTGGCTATGAGTTGATAAACGTACCACTTAGCAGCAATTATAGTAAGAGTACATTAGAACAAACAAAGATGGATTGAGTCTTCTATGATAGAATTGGATGAGCACCACATATTGAATGAGGGAACAAGATTAATGGGATCTTATCCAGGATTAACTTCAAACATTGGGATGCTTGAAGGGAGTTTATTAAGGATAGCTAGCCAATTGGGATCATGGAGAAGAGGATCGTTGATGAGCTAGCTAAAATTGGGGAGACTCAAACTAGCCATAAAAGGAAGAAATTGAGTAGGAGTGACCACACTTGTGGGGGTTCCACTCATGGGGTTACCTTGGTTACCACTCCAGTTTCACACGCCCACATTGGTGCCTCACAAGGTGGTAGTATGGAGTTGAGAAGACATGGAATCCAAGGAAGAACTGTATGAATAAATAGAATTAGAATCAAAATGATGACTCGATGGAGGACTCAGAGTGCATACTCTAACTCGACGGGGAGGAGTAATATGTCTTAATGGGAATTGAGGTTCAAGACCTCGAAGTCAAGAAAAATTCCTAGGGGGCATAATTATTTCAAGACAATATGACTCTAAGGACTAAAGGGTGATGATAGGAATAAAATAGAAGCAAAGAGAAAGAAAACACCTAGTGCAGCGGTGCCAAGTGTAAAATAATTATATTAATGATGTTACTCTAACACAAGAAAATGCATCCTATCAAATAAAAATACCTCTACACTGTAGGTGGTCTAAATACTCAAACAATCCTAAATCTAATGTTTCAAATGGCCTTCTGAAGAACTTCTTACTTGACGGAATCTCATCCCCACAAGCAAAGCTATCTAGAGGAAGGCAGGGTAGAGAGTGAACTACTTCCCATAACCATTTCAATAAGGTATTTCCCTAAGACTGGTTACTAGGGTTACCTTCATCCCATATGGGTTGTAGAGTCTTGAGCTTCTTGGTAGTCAGCCAACACATGGGATTCCTTGCCACGGGTTGGGTAGCCTCGAGGAGAACCTCTAGCATGATCACCTATTCTAACATCCTTTGAATCGCGTTTGTGATGCACTTGAGCTTCGAGCCATGGGATGTTGAGGGATTTTAAGCTCCCTAATATTTCAACTTTTATGCCTTAATGAAAGTTATCAATGGGTGTTATTGGAAGCTTATCCCACCGATCCTACATGAAAAATACAAAGATTTTTTGGCCTTAGTGTCCAAGTGGGCTTAATCTATGTAGGTTATATTATTAAGGTGTAGTGTTCCAAGTCTTGGATTGTCAGTGTTAACCAAGCTCACGTTTTCTTAGGGTGTGAGTCTGTGAAAATAATGTGTCAAGTGGATGAGTTAATTGAGAATTCTGGTGATCCCATGTGTTGCTAAAAATAAAGTGATGAAATACTGTAAGTAATGATGAAAATAATAGAAAAATAAATAGCCAATGAAGCACACAAAACCCCACCCAAAAATGTTATCAAGTATCTAAGCAAGAGAGGACAAACAAGCTAAAAGAAAAATAAAATTCCTAAAACACCTAATGTCAAAGGGACTCAAATCGAGAAGCACTAATCTATTGTAAATGGTTCAGACAAATAACAAAAATCAGAGGTGAAAAATGTTACAAAGGATAAGTATGAAGCCCCAAAACCTACGATACTCAAGTGGATCCTAAGGAGGAAGAAAAAGCCCCAACTCTAAAGGGTGAAAAGGTAAAATAAACCTATCCAAAAGTGTTGAAAAGTAATGTATCAAAATCTGAAAATCAGTGGTTGAAAATACTGAAACCCTACACTCCTCACTCATCTAATCTCTTCCTAACAATGTGGAGGTGTACATTAAACAATAGGGGGCTTTTCCTTCCTAAAAATGAAAAAATAAGAGAATATAGGCCTAAGGGAGACTAGAAACATAGATATAGTACCCTTCCCAGTCTACACATAACACTCTTGGAAAATCTCAAAATATTCTGAAATTTTTTTCTGGAAAATTCAAAAACGTAGGTATTGATCTAAAACAGTGGAAAATGTGTTCTGGAAGACATATTTGGGGACGAAAAGTGCATTTTTCTTCCAGGACTCTCAGTCAAAAGATCTCGCATAGATTTGGTCATCTTCTTCTCAGATGGGACCTGTGACATGTAGAAAGAACAAAAAAACCACCAAAATCTGAAAATTTGAGAAAAAAGGAAATAATATTATAAATAGAAATTGAGAGGCTAAAAATAACTATAGAAAACCCTGAAATTTACTAAAACTTGAGTCACCCAAGAACGTTGTTATCACACCAATGGAGTCGCCATTTGTTGAGGACAACTGTAGCTAGGCCCAGTGGAGTCATCATTTGTTAGCGTGGAATTTTTTGGAAGGTGTACCGAAAACACTTCACTTAAGTCGCTAGGTCACAAGTAACCCTAAAAATAATTCGTGGCTACTTATGCTTCAAATGTACAATAAAAGGTGGAAAAAAATACAATAAAAATAACATATAATATGCAAAACAACAAACAACAATATAAATATCCAATGTAATAACGCAAATGGAAAGACTTTAAAATGAATAAATATTTGTTAATAACAGTTGGTGAAGGAGATCTACAAAAAGGGTCTACAAATCCTACTCCATGGGATGGTTCCTTTGATGTCCTTAATGGTTCAGTAATTGATTATCTCTCTCAATGTGTGAAAAACCCAAAACAATGTGAAGAACTCAAATTGGATCTCAAAAGAAAAGAGACATTAATGGCGATGATGATAATGTTCATGGTGAAGAACAAATGTAAAACCCTCCTATTTATAACAAACTATTGAGTTAATCTTGAAAATGGAGAATTATAAAATAATATTGACCAAATCAATATCTAACCACTAGTAATAATTTATTATATTTTTTGGAGAGGGTAAAGATATTAAAAATGGTCAAATATATTTGTTTAGGAATAATTAACAAATAAAATTATTTATCAATTATTTCACGAGGATTAAGAATGTTGTGAAATTAAAATAATTATTAAATAGTGATTTAACAATTATTCCAATAATGAAAATAAGGAATAATAAATAAATAAATAGTGATTTATTTAATTATTCCTAGGATATTTAGTCAAATATGGCAAGGAATAATTATAAAACAATTATCTATTAATTATTCCTAGAGAAAATTAAATAAAGAATGATTTATTCAATTCTTCTCATGGGGTTTTTTTATTTTAATCAAAAAGTAATTTAATAAAAATGGTTTACTAAATTACTTGCCATGGTGAAAGGGATTTTACTATGGCAAAATTAATCTTACATGCTATATTTCGATCCACCTAGTTAGAAATAGCTAGGTGATCATTTTTTGTTGACAACACTAGTAGTGCATTGGTCCATCTCGTACCTCAAATATGCAGAAGGACCACATTCGAAACAAAAATTTCTTACATGATCTATGAAATATCCATTCCAAAAGAAGTTGAAGTAAAAAATCATTTGTGAACTAGATTTCGACATATTATTCTTATTTCACAACAGATTCAAAATAGAAGTGGTTACCTCGTACAACAATATTTCATCCTTCAAAGACCTAGGACACATAATGAGTGGCCATGATAGAATCCCAGTCTCAATCAATTGTATGTTAATTATTCCTAGAGAAAATTAAATAAATAATGATTTATTCAATTCTTCTCATGCGGTTTTTTATTTTAATCAGAAAGTAATTTAATAAAAATGGTTTACTAAATTATTTCCCATGGTGAAAGTGATTTTACTATGGTAAAATTAATCCTACATGGTGTATTTTGATCCACCTAGTTAGAAATAGCTAGGTGATCATTTTTTGGTGATAACACTAGTAGTGCACTGGTCCATCTCGTACCTCAAATATGCAAAAGGACCACATTCAAAACAAAAATTTCTTACATGATCTATGAAATATCCATTCCAAAAGAAGTCAAAGTAAAAAATCATTTGTTAACTAGATTTCGAGATATTATTCTTATTTCGCAACAGATTCAAAATAGAAGTGGTTACCTCATACAACAATATTTCATCCTCCAAAGGCATAGGACGCATAATGAGTGGCATGATAGAATCCCATTCTCAAATTTTCAAGAATTAATTATGACTATAATTAGTACAAATAATGTGGTGGGATTTGTTATATAAAGATAATCTAAGGAAAAATTATACTAGATTCGTAAAATTTGGGTGAGTAAACACTTACCTTCCGGGTAACGTCTTGAATAGATGTTAGATTGGTGGGAGACATGTGGCCTAAATTTTAGTGCAATGGACCCTTATATAATTTAATATGAATACAAATCTCTTGAAGTCCCAGTTTTAGAAATTAAACATCTACATGAATGAGAACTCATGGATCAAATACATGAAATCTATACTTTTCTTTATAATCATTGGCAATAGCTTGTCCAGATGAGATTATTTGTGAACAATTTGCAATGAGGGTCTCTTATAATCCAAAAAATATATTAAAAATATTAATATACATTGTTACTTGAAGACTCAAAGTCAAATAATAGACATATACATATTTGAAATTATATTGAATGGAGAGGACATAGCCCTCTCCTAGTCAAAATGTATGTTATGATCTGAAAATACCTAATCATAGTACAATGTATCCCAAGTTTTTGAATAGATTTTATGCATTATGAGAGGCCTCCCTTGAATATTTTGTATAGGCAATCACATGGTGACAAGCCATCGATGATGATTATAAAGTAAAGTATCCATTCCATGTCTTTCATCCACGACTTCTCTTTCATGCATATGTTTAACTTTTAAAATTGGGACCTCAAGAGATTCATACTCGGCTTCCATTATATAAGGGTCCACTGCACTTTGATTTAGGCCAAATGTCTCCCACCAATACTTAAACCATTTAGGATGTCATCCAGAAACTAAAGTGTTTACTGACCCAAAGTTTACCAATGTAGTATATATTTTCCTCAAATTATCTTTACATAACATACCCCATCATAAGTTTTTGAATTGGTCATAGTCATAGTTAGGTCCTAGAAATTTGAGAGTGGGATTCCATCCTAGCCTCTCATTATACATCATGGGACATTAAAGGCTAAAATATTGGTGTACAAGGCCACTTTTATTATTCTTCTATTACTAAAAAGATAAATAAAAATATATTGAATCTAGTTCATAAATGATTTTATAAAACTTAAAGACACATTTTATTTATAGAAGAAGAAATATAATTTATTGATACTTGAGGACTATCAATATGCCTTTTTTGGGCATAATCATTTATAACAAAATTATTTACTTCCATACCTCTCAAGGAACTATTAGTTCAATTTAGTTGTTCACTAATATTCTAAATTCTGGTGTATGTTCCACTCAAGGGGAATTCTACTTTTAATAACAACGGTATTGCTTTTGATTGTTTATTTTCTTCATCAATAATGATTCCTTTGCAAAGGGGAAAATAAAATTTAGATTCGGTTTTTCTCCCATCTTGACTCCTCCATTTATGTTTTGGAGAAATGGCTTCAGTATCTTGTCTTTTTTCCCCACTATCCATTATCTAAATATAATCATTTATTTGTTTTTGCTTCCATTCTTGGGAAGAAATCCAAGAATTTTCTTGTGACATATTGTTTCCATTTTTCTACTAGGATTCTCTTATTTTCATTACAAATTGAGGGATTAAATTATTGTCGAGGATGAGTATATAGGTCCTACTTTGTCATCATTTTCATCCATTCGAGACCAAATTACCACTTATAACGACCTCTCATCATGGAAAATAACTATTCCATTTATGGGATTGTAGGCTTTTGCATTCCTAGACGGAGTAGATATTTAAATTGACATTATGGAATTATATTGTGTCCTAGATCTTTATATCCTATGCCATACCTTGGAGTAGCAAGTTTCCTTAAAAAAATTTAACATTTCTGTGAACCTCGGGTCTTCCTTTTCAAAAGAATGCATAATTAAGATATGATCATCATGATGAAAGCTTATATTTTCAAATTCGAGATGTGGACATGGTTCTTGTGCAGTTGAACTAGGAGGATGAAGATCTGTTCTTCGATTGTTATTTTGGTGTTCAAATCAAATAACATTTTCACCAGGATTGGCTGTAAAACTCTATAAAGATATGGGAGTAGAGAAATCAATAAAAACAATTGATTAGGGATAATAGTTGAGTGATTTGGATAAAATATAAGGTTGTTAATGAGAATAGGATGAGTTTGCAATATGAGGGAATTAAGTAATTACACAAGAAGGCGATTCTCTAATAAATGATAAAGTAATAGATTCTCTCTTTGGGACTCTCTAGACATCAACAGTCTAGGCTTTTTGGAAAGAGAGATACTCCCATTTTATAATTTGGTTTTCCATCTTCTAGTTTAAATGATCTATTAAGACTAGAGTACTAGACTGATTTTCTTAGCTTGGAGCGTGTAGCATCGTAGGATACATAGTTCTTGTATGTATGAAACATCCTCAAGTCTAGATGGAAATGTTAGTCGTCTTGGCTTTCATGCCAAAACTAGTGGTTTTGATTTTAAGCTCAAGGATGTCCCCTAGATGTTCATAAAAGGAATATACTTATAAGTTTGGATAATAGTCAAACCAAATGGGACCATTAGAAAATGGAGCCAGTACTCGTCCATGTAATGAATATGTAAATGTATGATGCGTGAGGTCTCTTATAGTGCATAAAACGTAGACATTAATACCTTTATGGACTATAGAACATATAACAACTCTTATGCATCTGATATGTAGATAGCTTGATCCATGTTTCTTTGCCTCTTTCTGTATCTATCTGGATATGGTTTGGGTGACATCATAATTTTGCTTCACTTGGAAGACAGACTCATTACCTATCACTCTACTAATAACTTGAAGATGAAAATAATTTAAATCTACATAAACAATAGAGGGAGAAATATTTGGTAATTTCCATTAAGCTTGTGGTTTATATTCAACTACTTCTATTGAAGAATTGTTCACAAAATATTTATGAAACTATGAAGCAAACTTTCAAGAACACAACTTGAATACTCCTCAAGATTATTTATATTTTTAAAAGAAACTGATACGGCATTTCTCTTGATTATTTATCACACGAATTAAAATGTACCTGAATTACATGGTTCTAATACAAATTTGTTTGGTAGATCTTTTGTTCGATTAATACGGAAACTTGACTATTACTCTCCTTCTTTCTTTACACGAGCTTGTACGTGAACTCCTACAAGAAACCTTCACACAAGTTCTTAATTCCTCAAACAAGTTGATCACAACGCTTCCTTCGCTTTAATGTGAGAAACAATAAGAAGTTCTCATAAAAATATAAGTGAAATTTGGATGAACTTTCGATGGACCTAAAAAATGAATTTAAGAATTCAAATATTTTGGGCACGAAATGACACATAAACTGAATTTATGTTATGCTTTGGAATGCAAGTATATAGCAAAATACAAAATTATAGACTCCATTCTTCCTAAGAGTGCCACCACTTTACATTCACATATAGCTCATAGGTCCATATGTGCAAGATTTTCAAACTCTAAGCTTGTCATGATTTAAAAATATAAAATCAAATTTAGATAGAATTCTTATTTAATTTTAGGAAGAAACATTGACAACATGTACTTGAGAGAATAATTATAATTAATCCTTTATATGAATCATTCTAGTTAGTTGTTAAACTAACTTATGATAAGGATAAGCTAGCTCATAATATATGATATGAACAAAACCTTTCCCTAAATTTAGCATGTTAGACGAAATTTGCATAAAATTTAAAAGAATTAAGACACTATTAAATCTTATTAAACAATGATTCCAAATCAAAACTTTACACTATGTTTAAACATAATATACCATCATAATATGGGGAAAATTGGTTGTACTTAAGATCGATGGTCATAACTTGAACGTGAATTGTTCAATGCTCTACTTGGAGGACTGAGTCCTAGTGTAAGTTCACGCTATATGATTTATTCTTAAAAATACATAAAATTGTTCATTTAGTGTGTAATCTTAATATGAAACTAGGACAAACAAGGTTTACCCATATATATTGAGCTTCTGCCATCTCATCGCTTGATTGAAATAAAATTTAAAAGTATTGCAAGTATGTTAAAATTTTACAATCAATTAAATTTTATTGTTTTTTATTAATTTATATTATTAATTTATTTTATTTAAATTATAATATAAAAAAAATATCATCAATTTGAATATATTATTATTGTCAAATACCCAAGTTCAATATTTCATTTCACCATATTTTTTTTTTAGCTATAACAAGAACATAACTCCACACCTATTATTGTTGGATGGCCATGAAGGATGCTAAACTCATTGTTCCATCCTTATCAAATTACATTGGATATGATATGAAAGGCATATCATTCTGGTTAGAAACATTAAAGTTTGGGAATCCATGGTTCTCATACATGAGGACTTCCCATATGATTTTACTTTTATATTCATTTGGTACCTTATACTATATTCGCTTGTTTTATATTCACTGGGAAGCTTATATTATATTAGATTGTTTTATATCCACTAGGAACCTTATATTATATTGGAACCTTAAGCGAGATGCTACATTTACATGCAAAACCCTAAATGTTTCCCTTCACACATACGGGTTCCAACACTATCTTCTATTATACGTATTCTAGTTACTATATGGTGTTATGGGTGGAATGTTGAGGTGGTTCAACGACCTATGTGGTTAAATGAGCTTCTAGTTCATATTTCCAGGAAGGGTTTGGTCATGTGATAGTGAGACAGTGGAATTGTGCTCGAATACCATACATCATTTCCCATGTGCTCCAGATGTACATCGGTCAAGTCACAATCATCCAATGGAGGATCTAGGTCCTAGGTAGATCAACGGTCATCCTCATGCCTAGGTAACCCTACTCCATTTTCCTTCATCCAAAGGCTTCCCTTGCATCATTCATGGATTTGGAAATGAGTCTACAGCAAAGATGGTTTCATCACTTTCCATAGAGGTGGTCATATTTTGCAGCCGCCTAGTGTAACAATCCCATAGTTTCGTGCAATGCTACTCTCATCCAACTATCAGGTGATTATCCCCAAAGCTACTCTACTACTTTAAATTTTCATTCTACGCTCTTCTATTTAGGTTAATTTCCATTTCATTTCACATGGATAGCTAATTTAAGAATTGTCTGGGGTTTCAAGCTTCACCACCATTTTTCAAACATGACATTTGGCTCTAGTGGCAGCGTTTCAACAAATTTACTACCCAGACAATCATCTCCTATGGAGGGTATTTAGGGAAATATCCTTAATCTTTCATGGAACCTAGTACCTACAAGGGTTTCTGGGTCAACTCCATTTCTAGGAAAATACGGGTTTTTTTATTGTTTTGGGTCTCTGTGTTTTTGTTGTTTTTTTCACTACGGGTTCTTCTTTCTGAATATCAGTAGCTTCTCTTACAGCTGTGATTCTAGTTTTTGGCAACCAAGAGAGAAAATTTATTGTTTTACATACTCAATAATTCTACCTTTAAGCGATTTTCCACCATCTTGAATCTCCATGTTACCGTTTCATTCCTTTATCTCAGTGGATTGATTTAAATTCAGGGTTTCATTTTTCTTTTCGGGTTACTATTTGGAGTTGGATAGCTAGGCCATTAACCTTGTGCTTTATTAGTGTAGCATACTCTCTTCATTCGCTGGTGGGGTCCTACCCATACTATTCCTAGACATTTAAGAACATCTTTCTTTGTAGGGTTTGCAGAGGTAATCTCTAAATTTATTTTCAGTTACTTTCTTACCTCTTTATTTCTCTCCCTAATTATGGCACCACATTCTTTTACATGGCAGTGGTTTTTGTGGTATATGTAGGTGGAGCTTTCTTACCCCTCACTACTACTTGGCATTCCCTTCCAATTTGGCTTCAATGCTCCAGACTTTACCTTTGTCTGCTTGCAGGTTGGTCCCCTGTTTCACAAATGTGGAATTTATGGTCGAATTTGGAAACTATGTTATTCTGATTGTAATATCATACTCAAATCCATGTTATGGTTGCTAGAATTCTCAATTCGCAGTGTCCCTGTATTTTCCAGTGAATGGGCAGAGTGCTCCTCATTGTAATCTATCATTATTTTTATGGACAGTGATGAGGTCTTAACCTCAGCTTTTTAACTAGTGACATGAATTTCACCATGATTCTAGTATATTATAGTTATAGTGTCTACGTGATGGAAAGTTTTATGTTCGTTTATTTTAATTATAGGAACCTTCGAACGATATAAAATTTTCCAATGTTTAATTTTTATCTCTCTCTCTGTCTGTGTGTGTGTGTATATATACATATATACATACACACACACACACACACACACACACACATATATATAGATAGATAGATAGATAGATATATTGTAATTTCTCTAATCATATGTATGTCGATAGCTTATAGGGTGTGAAACCCCTGTTGTGGTTATTATTCTTAATTTTTGTCAATAATAACATTTTCCTATTAAATTCACCACAAGAATGTGAAATGTCTTCTAGTTCCACTTAGTTTTGATTTTGTGTTCTCAATTTGTTGAAATGTGTGGTCGTTATAATTTTCCTTCTGGTAAATGATTTACACTAAAACCAGTTAAAGTTAATTCGATGTAAAATTTATGTTCAAATGTATATATATACTAGTGAGGCAGTCATAGAAGAGTGGTATGCCTTCCAGTTTGAGTTGTTTCGGTCAGGAACATGATCCCTTTCAAATGTTTTCCTTCTGCATATAATATAGATTGAGTATGAATTATACAATATGGTACTCTACTTACTCACATGATTCTTTTCTAATTTTTCTTTGATCTATGTCTACTACCAGGCAGTGGTCCTTGTTAATACTCATTTAATGTATTCGTAATGTAAAATTCTCTGTTTAACTTGGTATGGTTCTATTCAGAATTACTAGTAGAATCTAGTGGTAGATACTAACATAACACAGTTCACCGAACCACCTCTCATCATATTTTTCTTCTCCCCTTACCTATCTAATACTTCCATCTAGCCCATGCTTTTATTCTCCCCTTATAAATCGAAGGAAAAATTCATAAGACAACCCCAATTTGCATGCTAATTATTTACTTTGTTCTTATCATACTTGTATTAAAACACGATTAATTTACAATTGTAATATATCTACAGACCTTCGTGTACTCGATTTCTCCTACTAGTTCAACACACTTAGTATGCATGTGCTAAGTAATGTCAGGACTCCATGATCCTTTGTATATGCAACATAAGATTATAGTAACGGTACTGTAGATTTTCTATCTTGAGTTCAATTTCCCCTATAAATCCCACTAAGGATTTTGACTCTACACTAATTTGTAATCTAATATTTTTCCCATAGAGGTATCATCTATATCTCCTCACGATCGAGTTTGATAATTGAACACCAATCCAAGAAATCAAAGTCACAAAAAATATATTATATCACTTACACATAACCATTTAGAAGCTTCAAATTTCACTGCTATTTTTTTTGTTGGCTATCTATTTTATAACAGATTCATGCAAATCCATTTCTTCTATACATTACATCATGTCGTTGGTACTCATAATGTAATCATAAGAAACAGTTTATGAAATCACCCATCCTAATTAAACAACTTAAAATAAATACATGAAGAACAATACAAAAACAATAGTAGTAACAAACTTCTAACTGATATCTTAGCTAGAAAATGCAATGTTGGAAACGATGTTCCTCCCAACCATGAACCAAATCCTCTTATTCCCCCTGAGCTACAAAGATTTTTCCTTCCTTCAACAAACTCTTGTTCATTCCAAATTCATGTCTCACATAAATCATTGTTAGTAGATGTTTCTCTTGCAACGTCTTGCCTTTCAAGGGCCTACTTATCCTCTTATCCTAGGTTGTTTCCTCTTTTCCTTAAAAAGAGTAAGAAAATATGGTTTTTTTCTCCAACAACTCAAAAATTTATTTTTCTCTACCACAAATTTATTCCCTCAGTATTTATCTTCAAATGAGTGGATAATTATCTGAATATCTAATTTTTAGATTCACAATCTTCCCTTTCCCACATTTTTTAGCTTAAAATCTCAATAATTTATTATAGGAATCTCATTTACATCCAAATTTTCTTTCCAGTGGCCTCCATCCAGTTACAACACTAGTTTTTGAAACATATAACCATAGAAATATTTACATGAAGAAGAGGGTATTACAATTTCCCCCTCTGAAAAAACATCTTCCTCAGCGTTCAATTTGTTATTACATGTCCAAGTATATTTACTCAAAAAACCCTAGGTACACTTTCTTCATAGAATCTTATTGCTCCCACATAGCCTCCTCAAGAGTAAAGTGACTCCATTGTACTTTAACTTGATTGACGACTTGATTCTGGAGCATAGACTCTCTGTGATCCAGAATATGAAGTGGCTCGGGGAGAAAGTCTCCTTTGGGTTCCACCTGTATCACATTCCAATCAACCACATGAGATTTCTCATGGACATATTTTTTAATAATGATACATGAAATATGTTATGCACTTTAATATGAGCGGTCAGAGCTAGCTAATAAGCTATGGATCCAACTGTATCTTGGATTTCGAAAGGTCCATAGTAACGTGGGGCCAACTTAGGACAAGTTTCGGTTTAGAGTGTGCTCTTCTAGGGCTTTACTCACAAAAATACATGATCCCCAACTTTGCATTTGTTATGCACAATTTTCTTATCTACATAGATCTTCTGTCAGTCTTGAATTGCTTTGGAAAATTATCCTAACCCAGTGCTCCACTTCCTATAATGCATCCTATCCTAAATGTAGCTTGTCCTCTAGATGGTTCTATTTAAGAGATGTATGGCATTTTCTACCGTACAAGGCTTCAAAATGACTCATTTTAAAGTTAGCTTGGTAGCTATTTTTATAGGAAAAATTTTCTAAATGCATAAAATATTCCCATTTTTTATGTTGGTGTATGGCATATATTCTCAAGATATCTTCAAGGATCTAATTCATTCTTTTTATTTGGCCATCTATTTGTAGGTGATATGCGGTAATTAATTTTAGTTGTGTACCTAGTCCCCCAAACAGTATAGAAATTGGAAGTAAACTTTGGGTCTTTGTCTGATACAATAGCTTTTGGTACTTCGTGCAGTCAAAAGATGTCCCACATAAAAACACTAGCTATTTGAGCATTCCCAAAACCGGGCTTTAAAGGTATAAAATGAGTTTCCTTCATCAACACATCTACTAATACCATAATAGAGTCGTGATGGTGTTTTGTTCAAGCTAATCCAATAATAAAAGCTATAGAAATGGTTTCCCACTTCCACTCTGGTACGAGTAAAGGATTTAACAATCCCACAAGATGTTTATGTTCCACTTTAACCTACTGGAATTCCATGCACTTATTTAAATATTCTGCCACATCCCTTTTCATGCCTGACCAAAATAAATTTTTGCGTAGTGCAATCAGTATTTTATGGTGTCCAGGATGTCCTACATAGGGTGTGTTGTGGTACTCAGCTAGTATTGTTTGTTTTAATGTACTCTGAATGGGTACATATATCTTATTTGTATATTTAAGCATTTTTTCTATAGTTTTCGCATATCCAAATACCCATTTTTGCTGCAATTTCTGTTGAAGTTCCTGATATTGAGGATCTTGGGGTATAGCTTGTTTAATTTGTTCCAAAATTCCTATATTTACTTTAATGACAGTCATTCCTAGCACTAGATGTGCATGTCTACGCAAGGCATCTACCAACTTATTCTCCTTCCCTTGAATATGCTTAATTTCAAAATCAAAGTCACTAAGGAATGCCAACCACCTTACTTCTCTTACATTCAGATCCAACTTAATGAAAAAGTATTTTAGACTAAGGTGATCAATTAAAAAGGTAAACTTCTTTCCCAAAAGGTAGTGTCTCCATTTTTTAAGTGCATGTATTATTGTTGCCAATTCCAAGTCATAGAAGACATAATTTTTCTGATGTACACTCAATTTCTTGGATCCATAAGCTATCACTACATTAGCTTCCATGAACACTCCCCTGATCCCCTCCAAACATGCATATGTACATATGGTGAATGGTTTATCTGGATTTGTAATTCTAAGTATAGGGGTTATGGTCAACAATAGCTTCAGCCTGTCAAAGCCTTCTTGGCACATGGGTGTCCATTCGAACTTCACCCGCTTTTTCTGTAAGGAAGTGATAGGATGTGATAGTTTGGAAAAGGCTTCTATAAATCAATGGTAGTAACCTACAATCCCGATAAAGGAATGCACTTCTGATATGTCTATGGGTACTGATCACTTCATAATAACTTTGATTTTCTTTGGATCCATAACTAATCCTTCCCTAGAAATAATATGCCCCAAAATACTAAATTTTATCCTTGTAAAATTCACACTTGCTGAGTTTGGCATATAATGGATGCTCCCTTAAGGTTTAAAGTACTATCTCAAGTGTTCCTTATGTTTTTCCTCACTTTTGGATAATTCAGTATGTCGTCTATAAACACTAACACAAATTTATCCAAATACGGATGGAGTATGGCATTCATTAGACACATAAATGTTATTGGTGCATTTGTGAGGCCAAAAGGAAATACCACAAAATCATAATGATTGTATCTAGTCCTGAAATTTGTCTTGTATATGTTGGAATATAATCCTAACATCTACATTTATTTTTTAGCCTAAGTATCCTTGACTTAGCCACATGCACTAAAAATCATGTTCACATTTGTTTTTTGGTAAACTAGCTTGGCGGACCAACCTTCCCTTGTTTTTTGCCTTTAAAGGCTTAATATTATGGAAATATTGGTCCAACCACCTTCCTAAACCATTTATACATCTAAGTGAATGTTCACACCTAACCACACCTCATCCACTTGAGTTATTTGATGATTGGCACCCCACATGAATATTCCCCCTTAAATCAAGGGATTTGGTCCCTCAGACCATTTTAGCATGTTTTAAAACTGCCTTCCTTGGGAGATGTGCCCCTCCTCATGCTTTCCTTGTGGTTGATAGTTGGTATAGGTTTCCTTGAGTCATTGTTTCTATTTTAAGCCTCCCTTTAGCTTTTCTTAGCCTTTTCTAGTTTTTTACTAGTTTTTTCTTCTTTCTTCATTTTATGAGGATCTTGTATTTATTGTACCTGAGTACCTAACATGGCATCTTAGCCAGGAATCAGTTTAGATAAGTGAGTTAGGATGAAGGGGGGGTGTCGGAAGGACTTTTCGGTAAGCAAGATGAAATGAGAGTGCATCAACTGGATAATGAACTCATATCCCTCAATCCAACTCATTTCCGCAACCTACAATAATACTTCACCAAGTTTAAATCCCTCCTCATTGAACTTGATGCATGTGGAGCCAAGAAAGAGGAAGGTCAACTCATCCTTTCGATTCTCTTGAAATTGGGCCCTAAATATTCCGTATTTGTATCGTCTTTTCAAGCATCTAAATTGACTCAGGAAAAATGGACTCCATTCGACTAGATTTAGCCATTGCTGCTTCTCACAGATGGGAAGTTCATCACATGGATGTGAAGAGTGAATTTCTTCATGGAGATCTCAAGGAGGAGATTTATATGGAGCAGCCAGAGGGATACATTCAGAACTCTTCCCTCATTTTTAGATTAAAGAAATCTTTGTATGGCCTAAAACAGGCTCCTAGAACCTGGTATGCAGAGATGGATTCTTTCCTACTTTCCATTGGATTCATTCAATGAAAATTTGATCCGAATGTTTATTTTCTGCAACATGATGATTCCCTTTTTCTAATAGTACTTTATGTAGATGATTTATTTATGATAGGGAGCCTTAACTCAACTATTGATTTGGAAAAATCAACATTGCACGATTGATTTTCCATGACAGATTTGGGATTGTTGCACTACTTTCTTGGTCTTGAAGTTTCCCAGTCTACTTAGGGGATCAATATGGCATAGTCAAAGTATGCATTTGATCTACTTGTCCACTTTTAGATGACAAAATGCAAGCCAACAACATCTCCCTTTCTTTCGGGGATCAAATTTGAGGATGCAGGTACTACACATGGTGGACAGTACACTGTATTGACGGTTGGTTGGGAGTTTGTTGTATCTTACTCACACCTGACCTGATATATATTTTGCAGTAGGAGTTTGCTCTAGATATATGCAAGGGACCCATGAGCTTTAAGGGAAAGTTGAAAAGGAAATCCTTAGATATCTGAAAGGTAATTCTAGTTTTGGTTTGTTTTATGCTGTAGATTTCCCAGTTTCACTGATTGGGTACACAGATACTGATTGGGCCAGCTATGGTACAGACTGCAAGTCCACCTCTGGTTATGTTTTCAGCTTTGGTTCAAGGCCTTTTTCTAGTATAACAAGAAGAAATCCATGATTATTTTATCTACAGTCGAGGCAAAATATAGAGCTATAGTGAATGCAGCTACACAAGCTATTTGGTTGCAGGCGCTTCTCTCCAAGTTTGGTATTCAGTATCCACTTCCGAATGTCATATTTTGTGACAATGAGGGGTCCATTCAGATATCGATTGATCTAGTTCAAAGGCAGAGGACCAAGCATATCAAGATTCACATGCATTACATCCGCGAGCTAATCTGTGACCAAGTCATATCACTGCAGTACTACCCCACTGAGCAGCACGTTGCCAACATCTTCACCAAGCCTTTTATTGAAAAGAAATTCTCAAAACTGAGAGCTATGGTTTGAGTGGTTCAGACAGTAGAGTAGGCCCTTCTAACCACTTTTCCCTTCTTTCTTTTTTTTTGTGGGGCGGGGGGCTGGTTCCCATGAGGTTTTCCTTCTTTCTTCATTTTATGAGGATCTTTTATTTATTGTGCTTGAGTACCTAACATGGCATCTTGGCTAGGACTCAGTTTAGATAAGTGAGCTAGGATGAAGTGGTGGTGTTCAAATATAATCCTAACATCTACATTTATGTTTTAGCCTAATTATCCTTGACTTAGCCACATGCACTAAAAATCATGTTCACATTTGTTTTTTGGTAAACTAGCTTGGCGGACCAACCTTCCCTTGTTTTTTGCCTTTAAAGGCTTAATATTATGGAAATATTGGTCCAACCACCTTCCTAAACCATTTATACATCTAAGTGAATGTTCACACCTAACCACACCTCATCCACATGAGTTATTTGAGGATTGGCACCCCACATGAAGATTCCCCCTTAAATCAAGGGATTTGGTCCCCCAGAAAAAAAGTTGTCTTCCTTGGGAAATTCGCCTCTCCTCATGCTTTCCTCATGGTTGATAGTTGGCATAGGTTGTCTTGAGTCATTGTTGCTATTTTAGGCCTCCCTTTAGCTTTTCTTAGCCTTTTCTAGTTTTTTACTAGTTTTTTCCTAGTTTTCTAGATTCGCCAATTTCTATATAACCACCTCCCTTTAGGATTAGAGGGTTGGTTGCTGATGTATTACTATTTTTAATTAATTTAATACATTGATCTTATGGAGCAAATTCTTTCTCTCCTCTCTTGAATACCATCAAATTACTTGTGTTTAATTTAACTAGAATTCTAGATCTATTGGAGTTTCTACAGGAATTCTACAATATATGTCTTTATTCTTGATTCGTAACTAGTGGTAACCAATACTCAGATCGATATTTGAGAAGATGATTTCCCTTCTCACATGATCGAACAAATCATCTATTTGTGGTAGAGGATATTTTTTCTTAACTGTTAACTTATTTAACTGAAGATAATCAATACACATTCTCAGGGTACAATATTTTTTCTTAACAAAAAGTATCGGTGCTCCCCATGGGGAGACACTAGGTCGTATATACCCTTTATAAAGTAATTCATGTAACTACATTTTTAATTCCAATAATTCTAAGGTAGTCATTCTATAAGTTTCTCTAGACACTAGAGTTACCCCATGTACAAATTCAATGGTAAAATATATGTCTCTATTCGGGGGTAATCCCGAAATTTCTTCTGGAAAGACATCTTGAAATTCTCTAATCATAGGTGAACTTCTCAATGTTTCTTTCTCTGCCAGCTATTCATTAGTTTATATTTGTACCAAATACACCTGGCATGCTTTCCTAGTACCCTTTCTAATTGTAATGTTGTGATCTGACAAACTGGCACGATTTTTTATTTCCCTCTGATTAACCAATTATGTCCCTCTGGATCTACACATTGAACTATCTTTTCTAGGCATTTTATGATAGCGCCCTTGTTTTCTAACAAATCCATGCCTATTAGTATGTCATATGATCCCAAAGGAAGAATATTTTGATCTATTGGTGTCAAATAACCATTTAGATTAATACAACATTGTTTTGTTTGATTAGTGACTCGTCTCTTGGTACTAGTTGCTAATTGGACTAGCCTAGCATTCCTGAATTTCTTAGTTTTTAACTTACATTTTCCTACCATTTGCGGGCTAATATAACTCATAATATCTCCAAGATATATTAATACAAAGACAATATGGTTCAATATAGTATCTTCAATTTCAATCATGGTGGACTAGTGCTCAACTTGCCTATATTTCAATGTCATGGTGATTCTAGGAATGTTCTGAGCCATGTCATTAACATTTGATTCTTCTAGAATGGTTTGAATATTTTGGACTGATCTGGGGTTATGTGGGTAGTAACTAAGTAAGTTCAGCTCCCCATAACCCTAACGCATTAATGGTTCATGCCCTTTGGTTCCACCATTACTCTTACTATTTAACTCCATAGGCTTTGATCATGTAAAAGACTGCGTTGGGAGAGTGACATTCCCTTGGCAAACCCTCTTCTTTTGGTGATCTCTACCAAAATTGTTCAGGTAAGGAGGCTTCTTCTTCTTAAAACTCCTTATTGGCTTATTTTTATCCTTATTCTACTAAGCCTTTCCATTATCACTTATGTTCCTAAACTGTTGGTAATACATCCTAGGTTACTTTACTGTTTCATCCATGGCTTTTGGTTGATCAAAATCAATTCCGTCCTTATATGAAACTAGTAAATATTTCAAAGAAAGTTGTATTTTGGGATTTTCCTCCTTAATATATGGTACATAGCATAGAAAATGAGTGAAATCTTCCACAAATTCATCCATGGACAATTGTCCCAGCTTCATCTAATGGAATTCTTTAGTGAAATCTTCATAATAACATTCATTTAAATAATGCACATTAAAATGCTTTTGAAATTATTCCCATGATATAGTCTTATCTTCTAACTAATGTATGCTTTTCACCTCTTCCCACCACAAGGTAGATTTCCCTTGTAACCCGTAAATGGCCAACCGAGCCTTCAAATGAATTTCATATTCATACAACTGATAATATTTGATCATGTTTAGTAATGAGGCCTTTGCACCTTCTTCCTTTTCCCCATCAAAGGTAGGGGGTTTAACCTTCCTAAATTCACCATGTAACTCAACCTTGTTTTTTCCCTTCTATGCCTTTGGGGACATTCGATATGACTCCCCTCCACTTTTTTTTTTTCTATTCTATTGCCCACTTTTTCATCTTTTTTCCATCCATCTCGGTGCTTTTGTGACTGGATTTCATCATCCATTTTCGAATCATCTTCTCCTATTCTGCACTAGCTCTCAATAATCGCTCATTACTACTTCTTAGTTGTAATATTTCCTATTGTAGAATCTTCATCAGATCCACCAGCTCAGAGGGAAGTGAAGTACTTCCTTCCCCTAATTCAATATACAACTCCTCACTTACTCTATTTGTTGGAGGTACCTCTTTCGACATCTTGTAGTTTCTGATCACTGGTACCTTATAAACCACACAAGAGTCATTAACAACTTACATGGTCTACTTTTTCTACTATGCATCTATATATATATATATAATATATATATATATATATATAACTAATATATATATATATATATATATATATATATACTATATATATATATATATATTCTATATATATATATATCCTAGGAGATGATGCCCTCAAGGCCTAGTATAGAATCTGGGCTTTGATAGAACTTGTCAAATACCCTACTTCAATATTTCATTTCACCAAAAATTTTATTTTTAATTTTTATACGAATAACGTGAACTTAACTTCACACATGTTATTGTTGGATGGCCACCAAGGATGCTAGAGTCGCTATTCCATCCTTATCAAATTACATTGCAGAAGATATCAAGGGTATATTGTTCTGATTAGAAACATTAAATTTTGGGAATCCATGGTTTACATACATGAGGACTTCCCACATGATTTTATTTTTATATTCATATGGCACCTTATATTATATTGGCTCGTTTTATATTCTTTCGGAACCTTATATTATATTGGCTTGTTTTATATCTATTGGGAACTTTATATTATATTGGCACCTTAAGTGAGATATTATATTTAAGTGCAAAAACCCTAAATGTTTCCCTTCACAACTGCACGTTCCAACACCGTGTTATATTACATCTATTCTAATTACTATATGATGTTATGGGTGGAATGCTCAGGTGGGTTGCATAACCTATGTGGTTGAATGACCTTCCAGTTTGTATTTTCAAGAAGGGTTTAGCCATGTGAGCATGAGATGGTGGACCTATGATCGAATCCCACCACATCATTTCCCATGTGCTCTTGATGTACAACGGTCATGCCACAATCATCCAATGGAGAATTTAGGTCTTTGTTAAATCAATGGTCATCCTTGTGCCAGGGTAACTCTACTCCCATTTCCTTCATCTAGAGACTTCCCTTGCATCATTCACACATTTGGAAATGAGGCTGCACCATACAGGGTTTTGTCACTTCCCATAGAGGTGTTCACATTTTGCAGTCGCCTATTGTAACAATCCCTTGTGTTCGTGGCATGCTACCTCTCATCAAACTATCAAGTGATTGTCGCCAAATCTACTCTACTGATTTAAATTTTCATTCTAGACTTTGTTGTTCAGGTTAATTTTTGTTTCAATTCACACGGATATATAATTTAAGAATTGGGCAAGGTTTCAAGCCTCAACACTATTTTGCAAACCAAGCATTTCACTCTAGTGGTATCATTTCAACTAATTTACCACCCTAACACTCATATCTTGTGGAGGGTATTAAGGGAAATCTCCCTAATCGTCCCTGGCACCCGATATCTAGAATTGTTTCCTAGTCAGCTCCCTCACCAGTTTAATGCGACATTTTTATTTATTGTATTGTGTATTTGCGTTTTTATTGTTTTTTTCTTTCAGGGTTCTTCTTTCTAAATATCAGTAGCTTCGCTTATAGGTGTGACCCTAGTTTTTGCCGACACTGAGAGTGAATTTCTTTTTTACCATACTCCATGATTCTACCTTCAATATACTTTCCACCATCTTGAATCTTTAGATTATTGATTCATTCATTTAGCCCAGTGGATTGATTTAACTTCAAGGTTTCATTTTTATTTTTAGGTTACAGTTCGTTGTTGGATAGCTAGGCCATTAAGCTTGTTCTTGCTTAGTGTATCATATGCTCTTGATTCCCTCGTGGGGTCCTACCCATATTGTTTTGAGATGTTTAAGAACCCTCTCCTCTAGTGGGTTCACAAAGGTAGTCTCTAAATATATTTTCATTTAGTCTCTTATGTCTTTATTTCTCTGCTTAATTGTGGCACCACATTTTTTTACATGACATTGGGTTTCATGTTATATGAAGGTGGAGATTTCTCACCCTTCACTACTACCTGGCATTCCCTTCTAACTTTATTTATATTCTCTAGACTTGACCTTCGTCTCCTTGCAAGCTAGTCCTCTGTTTCACAGTTGTGGCCTTTATGGTCAAATTTGGACTCTAACTTATTCTTAGTGTAATATCATACTAAAATCCATGCTATGGTTTCTACAATTCTCAATTCGTAGAGACCCTGTATTTTGCAGTGAATGGCCATAACTCTTCTAGTTGTAATCTATCCTTTTTTTATATGGATAGTGATGAGGTCTTAACCTCAACTTTTTAACCAATGAAATAAATTTCACCACAATTCTAGTATATTATAGTTATAGTGTCTACATGATGGCAATTTTTATGTTCATTTATTTTAATTATAGGAACCTCCAAATGGTAAAAAAATTCTCTGGTTTAATTTTGAGCTATATATATATTGTAATTTCTCCATTCGTATGTGTGTTGATAGCTTAAAGGGTTACTTTTCTAAGGCTTCTGCGATTAGTCCCTTAGGTAGTGTTTTCTTCTTCTGAGATTATCTCATCCATGATTGTTTAAATCAATGTTTCAAGGCATCCGTTGTGGCTCATCATCAAGATAGATCAAAAAGATGCATAAGCTAGATCTCAACGAGATGTATATGTAGAATATGGGAATGATGGTAGCCGACATGTTTTTAGCTTAGGTTAATTAGTAATTAATAATATTTAATAATTATTATAGTTAGTCCTCCTATAATATTATGAGGGTTATAAATCAATATTGAAAATTATTTTAATTGTGATTAATTTTAACTTTAGTTTCTTTAATAGGTAATTATAAAATTTTATTTTAATAATATTGTTAATCATAATCATTCATTATTTTAATAGTTATTAAACAATGCTTTTAAAGATTGAACTAATGGAAATTTGTGTGATATTAATTAATTTAATTAATTTTAGATCTTTTAAATTTCTTTATGTGATTTAATTAATTAATTTATTTTATTTAATTCTTATGTGTGCTTATTCTATATTCTTCAAAAAATTTATGTATTTTCAAAGCTATTTAATTTAGTAAAGGTAATGTTCATTAATGATTGATTTTATCTATGATATGTTTAGGATTAATTCAAATTAATTATTTATGAAAAAAAATTAGTTTGATTAAATTAATTCTAATTAACTTTTATTTTTATTTTTGGTGTAAAATCTAATGATAATAATTAAATTTTATTGGTATATTTAAATTTTAAATTTATACGTATTAAAATAGTATAAATTGATAAGGGATGTAAATATCACTTTGATCAATTGTAATAGTTTCAAATTATTTAATAAATTTCTAATTTAATTAATTTCAAATTTAATTAAGTTCTTGGCTAGGTATTTGCTAATGTAGTGGGTCCTCTATGGTATTGACAATGGTCTATGGATCCCATGGCTACACATAAGACCCATTGTCATACATAGAGACCCACCTACCACTGGAAAAATACCTAGCCAAGAAACTTAAGCCTTTGGTTGGCAACACAACTTCCTTTGCCAAAGACTCCACCCCACTTCATCAACGAAATCAAAAATTTAAACCTTGACCCAAATGACATATTAGTCATTTTTGATGTAAAATATCTATACACCAACATTCCCATAGATGAAGCCATGAAAATAGTTGAAGAAACCATAAGCCCTGACACAACCAAATTAATTGAGGTTTGTCTCAAATCAACCTTCTTCAGTTTTCAAGATGAAATTTATGAGAAAACCTTCGGTGTGGCCATGGGATCTCCTCTATCACCTGTCATTGCCAATCTATTTATGGAGGACTTTGAAACTAGAGCCATTGAATCTTCCCCTCTGAAACCCAAACTTTGGAAAATATTTGTTGATGATACTTTCATAGTTTGGCCCCATGGAATAGAGAAACTCAACATGTTCCTACAACACTTAAACAACCAATATAATTCCATCAAGTTTACAATGGAAATGGAGGAGAATGGCAGCCTTACTTTTCTTAACATTCTAATCAATAGAAATCAGGATGGTTCCATATCTCACCAAGTATATTGTAATAAAACCCACACAGAGCATTACCTGCATGGTAATTCCCACCACCATCCGTCCCAAAATATCGATGTTCTCAACACTCTAGCAACCAGGGAAATACGCATTTCGGATCAGGATCATTTTGAGGAAGAGAAAACCCATCTTATGAAAGTATTTAAAAAGAATGGATACCACAAACACTAGATGATCAAAGCCTTTAAGAAAGCTAGAAATCCCATAAGAAAACAACCTTTGGATGATCAAATAAGTAAGGTTCACCTCCCCTACAGATTGGGCACTACAGATAAAATTGTGTACATTTTAAAAAAGAACAATATTAGGACCACCTTTAAACCCATTAAAACAATCAGAAGATGCCTTAAATCAGTCAATGACCCCATTGATCCCAAATGCCACAAAGGAGTTTACATGATTCCTTATTCTCATGGAAGAACCTACATAGGGGGGACTAGGCATTCTATCCAAACTAGGATTCAAGAACATGCAGCTGACATCAAACACAACTGCTCAAAAACCTCAGCCCTAGCTGAACATTCTAGTAAAACTAATCATCATGTCTGTACTGAAAACTCAAGTGTAGTGGCCAAAATCGATCATTATCACCGTAGAAAATTTAGATAAGCCATAGAAATAGGAAAATACCCAAAAAACCTCAATCACGATGAAGGATGTAAAATAAGTGACAACGGATTCCGACCTTAACCTCTTAAATCAACCTTAAAACTCTTGAATTACCCCTATCTTGAACTTTCCCACCTCTCTACACTTCTCTCAACAAATTCACAACCCTAATTCTGGTCCTAATTAGTCCATGATTAAATTTGAAATTAATTAAATTAAGAAAATTTATAAAAATTAATTTGAATTAATCTGAAACATATTACAAATTGAATGAGAAGTGATATTAACATCACCTTCATCAAATTAAAGAATTTTGAATACACCTAAAATTAAAAATTTAAATATACCTAATCAAATTATAACTACATATCATTAGATTTACACCAAAAATAAAAATAAAAAAATTAGAATTAATTAAATTTTAATTTAATCAAACTAAGAAAATTTTCATAAATAATTAATTTGAATTAATCCTAAACATATCATAGATAGAATCAATCATTAGTCAACGTTACCTTCACTAAATTAAATAACTTTGAAAATACCTAAAAAAATTGAAGTATATAGAATAAAACACACACAATAATTAAAATAAAATAAAATCAAAATCAAAATTAATTAATTAATTCACATAAAGAAAATTTATAAAGATCCAATACATTAATTAAAATTAATTAATATCACACAAATTCCATTAATTCAATCATAAAAAAGAAATTGTTTATATAAACTCAATTATAAATAATAGAATGAATTATGAATTTAACAATAGTATTTAATATTATTAAAAATAAAAATTCTTATAATTACAAATTAAAGGAAACTAAATTAAAATTAATCACAATTAAATAAGTTTCAATATTGATTTATAACCCTAATAATATTATATGAGAACTAACTATAATAATTATTAAAGATTATTAATTACTAATTAACCTATCCTAAAAACATGTAGGCTACCATCATTCCCATTCTCTACATATGCATCCCATTGAGACCTAGCTTATACATCTTTTTTATCTATCCTGAAGATGAGCCACAATGGATGGCTTGAAACATTGATTTAAACAATCATGGATGCGATAATCCCGGAAGAGGAAAACACTACACAAGCTTATAGGGTGTGAAACCTCTACTATTGTTTTTGTTCTAAACTTTTGTTAATAATGGAATTCTCCCATTAAATTCACCACAAGAATGTTAAATCTCTTCTAGTTCTACTTATTTTTGATTTTGTGTTCTCAAATTGTGGAAATGCATGGTGGCTATAATTTTCTTTCCTATAGACTATTTATATTGAAACCAAGTAAAGTTAACTCGATGTAAAATTTAGGTTTAGATGTATATATATACTAGAGAAGTGGTCACAGAAGACTGGTATGCCTTCTTGGTCGAGTTTTTTCGGTCAGGAACATGATCTCCTTCTAATGTTGTCCTACTGCATATAATATAGATTGAGTATGAATTGTACAAAAGGGTAATCTACTTACACGCATGAATGCTTTTCTAATTTTTCTTAGATTTGTGTCTACTGCCATGCAATGGTCCTTGTCAATAATAATTTCATGTATGTGTCTTGTACAACTCTCTAGTTTACTAGGTATGGTTCTGCTTAGAATTACTGGTAGATTCTAATGGTAGCTACTAGAAGAGTGTAGTTAACCAAACCAATTGTCATCGTATTTTTATTCTCCCCTTACGAGTCTGATACTTCCATCTAGCCTATGTTTTTATTCTCTCCTTATAAATCAAAGGAAAACTTCATAAGACAACCCCACATCACATGCTAATTATTTAGTTTGTCCTTATCATACTTGAATATATGGGAGACAAACACATATGTAAGGACATTTGTAACAACATGTAGCATTGAAACCTTAATCACGATATAAAATTGGCATAGATACATCTAACTACTTTTCAAAATCGATAACTTTTACAACCACAGTTCAACATTACCTTCCATTTCAAAAACCCTCCTCCAATAAATCATTTACAGATTTAGTTTCAAAATTTACGAATTATAATGCATTAAGGCACTATTCTATAACTCATTGGAATAGAACCTAACATATCATTTATACCTTATGGTTGTGGATTGGTCCATAAGCTGAAATGTTTGAACTTAGAGCTCTCATACCATTTTTCACATGCTCGCTAGGCACAAGACTACAAACTCTTTCTATGCTCTACAGGATCCTTATTCTAGACTTTTAGATTCAATTAATAGATGTACATTCCAGATCAAACCTTAAGCATAAATTGCAACTTGGATAGCAAAAGAAATCATGGCATTCAACCCATAATATTTGAGCATCTGGACTTCATTTCTGTGACGACTCAACACAAGAATTAATGGAATGTTATCATGAATATACTGTAACCAAGATTTCCATACTCATGATAATAGTCCTACTAGCATAAACGAAAGTATTACTGACATATATCTTATGTAATATGAATAATTAGCTAAACGAGCCTCAGTGGATGCAATTCACCTCATGAAGTGTAATTCATATCATACAAAACCTGAACCATAGACTATACAATCTCACACATTAAAACGTAAATACCCCTCATGCATAGTTGTCTCATGCATAAATATTCACCACTATTCCATCATCTCAAGAACTAAGATTATTCATGCATCATACACTCACAAATTTGACAATAATATGAGTAATGAATCTTAATATAGCCCATGCAATTGTATTCATAAGTATAAATATGTGAGAACAAAAAGAGTAAGGGCCACATATAGTGAAATTGAGGTAAACTATTTTAGCTGAAGAAAGTCACTTGGAAAACCGAGCACCGCCACCCAACCTAGAACTGACTTCCTCTAGTTCAACCACGAGCCGAGAGTTCTTGCCATGGATCAACTGCCACTTGTTGATCTCCTCAATGGGTATTTAATACCATCTTTCATCATATGGTTTCCATTAGCTGTGTCTTGTTGTTGTGGATCATTTTTATCCATTTTCCTAGGTTTTTACCATAAAATCTCACCTTTATCTCCCACGAGGCTTTTCCTCATAAAATCTTGCCTTTATCTCCCACAAGGATTTTATGTTATTTTCTTGACTTATCATCTTTCTCTCGCTAAGTAACAATGGATATTTATCTCCAAATCCATTAAGCTTATCTATAATTTTATCTAGAAGTATTACCATGAAAGAATTATCCATTCCCATTCATGATTGGGATTTTTCTTGGCAAGAACCTCATCTCTTCATGTCTCGTTTTTCCAAGCGTTTTACATTATTTTTATTTATTAACAATAAAATGTCTACTTCCATTGTTTCACCTTGGACCTAGATTTTCTTAGCTTACGTTAGCAAAGTGCTACATACAATGGAGGGGTGTTACAATGTACTAATATAGGAATGATATCCTGACAAAAAAAAAGAGACAATGCATTTTGCTGTGAAATGTAACATGAATTACGACCCATAATATGATAGTAACATATTAGTAGAAATGAATATTTTAGCCTATACCAATATAAGGTGTAAAACATATCTGAAAAGTCTGAAAATATATTGAATGAATAATGTACCACCACATCAATGTAGGTATAAAATATATATGGGATAACAACTTTTATTAGTTTTGAACAATTATTCCAATAGGTGGTCACTCAAGGTTTGATTGTCCAAAAAAAGAACCACATTTTCTTTCTTATAAAAACATATAAATAAGAATTATATTCCACCATATTTAGTTCAATTATTTTACATAGAATAAATGATCTATGTTGATGAGAAAGTTAGAAAGGAAAATAAAATAAAATAGGATATTAGTTTACATTAGAGGGAAGCACGTAAAAGTATTTCATCTCCTACAATTTATTCAAAATTCAACATAAGCAATTAAATATTTATTATTCTAGTTGGTTAAATATAGCTATAATTTCTTTTTATGAAAATGAGGTACATAAATGAGGTATGTTAGACATGCAATAACAACAAGTGGGAGGAATTTCCAGTGGGAAAAAGGTGAGAAAATGGATTTCAAAGAGCTAAAGAATAAGATCACCCAAGCACCGCTTTTGGCATTACCAAACTTGCAGTGGCCCTTTGAAGTGGAGACAAATGCAAGTGGATATGTTATGAGAGTTGTCTTGATGTAGGGAGGAAGGTTTGTATGCTATCATTCTAAATTATTTCATGGGGCAATACTTAACTACCCTACCTACAACAATGATATATATCCCATGGTGCAAGTTGTAAAGAAGTGTAAGAACGATCTGATGGGAAAGAAGATAGTAATCGACATAGATCACCAGTCGTTACAGTACTTGCAGGCCTAGAGTAAGCTACAAAATACCAGGCATTACGAGTGGATGGGGTTTTTACAACAATTTCAATTGGTGATCAAATATAAGAAGAGAAGCACAAACAAGTTGGTCGATCTGCTTTCGAAACGTTAAAATTGAAAACTAGGTCCAAGCTGCATGTGGGTCATCTCATTTATGACAGCTGATATTTTTCTTGGAGCCCTGTCATTGAGAAGTGTAGGATTGATCTAAATATCATCTGATTTCGATAAGTATTCATGGAGTTATGAATTTATTTTTTTTATAAGACAATTCATCAAGGCTTGCCAGTAAGAAAATAAACCCCACATGTGCTCAACGTTTTAGTATAAAAGCAGATGACTTGAGAGTCATCTCTCACACACACTTCTATCTTGATTTATCTCTCCACTTGTCTTGGGTTTTAATGGAAGAGAAATATAGGAGTGGAAGCCCTAGATGATGGAGGAAAAAAGGATTCCTTAGATGCAGACGGAAGGAAACCCTAGATGTAGACTAAAGGGTGCCCTAACATAGACCTAAAGGATTCCCTAAATGCTGGTCTAATCCAGCCCTAAACAATTATCTATTTTAGCCCTAATGTAGTTAAGTTTATGGGTTGTAGTGAGGGTTTATTGTAGGTGACAACATGGTAAGTAAGGGTTGTTCCAAGTGTGTAGTGTTGGGCAGCTTAGGCTAAGGAACAGTTGTGTGGATAACAGAGTCATATCTGAAATATATGGGGTCAAAGGAACAGCATGGAGGCTGCCCTAGACAATGTAAAGGGGTAGAAGGGACAATGTGACCTTAGCCGCAATATGAAGGAGTTGAAGTGACAGCGTGGTCTTAACCATAGCCAAACAAGGTGTAAAGAAATAGCAAAGGTATGGAGGGTTATCCCCTTGGTGAACTCCAATCTTTAGAAGGATGCCTTGCTGATTTGTATGGAAGATAAGGGATATAGGGTGATGCCCTATCTAGTGATGTAGTGTAGTAGTGTAGCATGGTTAAAAGACACATGGCAGCAAGGTTACATGGTGCTGCAAACTAGTGCAGCAAAGTAAATATACAACTAAACTACATTTTGTTGGCAAGATGCATGGACAATAGGCTACATAGTGTTGCAAAGTCACATAGGACAATAACAAGGTATAGCAACTATGTCGAGACAACCATACTAATAGAACAACAAGGTGACATAGTGTTGCTAACATGCATGAGACAAAAAGGACATAGTGCTGCTAGCATGCATGGGACAACAAGGTGACATAGTGTTGCCAACATGCATGGGACAACAAGGACATAATGTTGTTGACATGCATGGGACAACAAGGTGACATAGTGCTGCTAACATTCATGGGACAACAAGGACATAGTGCTACTAACATGCATGGGACAACAAGGTGACATAGTGCTACAAACATGCATGGGACAACAAGGTGACATAATGCTGCTAAGACACATGGACATCAGCTAGGTATGCTAAGACATATGGGACAACTGCAAGGTATGACAAGGAAAACTGGGACAATAGGTGTGACGTGGCAGAAGGGACATGGTACAACAACAAGCATGGTACAACCACAAGAATGGACAACATGGCTATCATGGACAACATGGATAGTAGTGGCAAGCATGGTGCTGCAAGCACATGAGGCACACAGTATGAAAACATGGTTCAACCATGGCACATGGGTCAATAGTGAAACATAAGGTACAACAGTCATGAGGTCCAACATTATGGTGGTGAGTGTACCATGGTGCAACACAATGAGGTGCAACATGATGAGGAGATGCAACACAATGAGAGTTGAAGGAGTCACCTTGGAGAATTAGTTGAAGTAGCATGTCTTCAATTGATCTCATGTATCATCTTCTTAGAGATGATCTCTACTCTTATCTAGATAAGTCAAAGTGTTTACTTATGTTATAAATGTAATCTCTCTCTCTCTCTCTCTCTTTCTGTTGAACTATTGAAGAACCAAAAAGAAGAATTGATCAAGAGTTTCCCCACATTGGGGTTTGTCCCTTGCTAGCACCACATCTTGTGTCCCGTTGCCTTGTCTTGTCTTCTACAATTTATGTTTATGTTCTATCTGCAATTTACTTTAATGTTTATGTGATTAATCTAGAAAAGATTTTGAGCTAAGTGTGAAAATTGAAATAAAATGCTTTAAGCATAGAACATACCTAAAATTAACATGGTATCAGAGCTAAGGTGAAGTCAAAGCCCAAGCAAGAGTGAAAGAGCAATCGCCGAAGATGATTGGGAAAGGACAAAAGGATCAATGGATTCCTCATCCCTCTTCAAATTTACCAAGGGTGAAATCAAAGCAGAGAATATTATCAGAATTTATTTGTCTTATAAGAGAATTCATCAAGGCTGGTCAACAACCAAATAAACCCCACATGTGCTCAATGTTTTAGTATAAAAGGAGATGACTTGAGAGTCATCTCTCACACACACTTCTATCTTGATTTCTCTCTCCACTTGTCTTGGGTTTTAATGGAAGAGAAATCTAGGAGTGGAAGCCCTAGATGTTGGAGGAAAAGACGTTTCCCTAAACTCAGATGGAAGGTAGCCCTAGATGTAGACCAGAGGGTGTCCTAACATATACCTAAAGTCTTCCCTAAAAGGTGGTCTAATCCAGTCCTAAACGTTGATCTAATTCAACCCTAATGTAGTCAAGTTTATGGGCCACAGTCAAGGTTTATTGTAGGTGACAAAGTGGTAAGTAAGGGTTGTTCCAAGTGCATAATGTTGGGCAGATTAGGCTAAGGAAACATTGTGTGGACAATGGATCCACAGCCAAAATATAAGGGGTCAAAGGAACAATGTGGAGGCTGCCCTAGACAATGTAAAGAGGTTGAAGGGACAACATGACCTTAGCCCCAATATGAAGGAGCTAAAGGGACAATGTGACCTTAACCATAGTAAAACAAGGCCTAAAGAAATATCATAGGTATGGAGGGTTATCCCCTTGGAGAATTGCAATCTTTAGAAGGATGCCTTGTTGATTTGTATGGAAGATAAGGGTTGTAGGGTGATGCCCTATCCAATGATGCAGTGTAGTAGTGCAGCATGGTGAAACAACACATGGCAACAAGGTTACATGGTATTGCAAACTAGTGCAACAAAATAAATATAAAACTAAGCTACACGATGTTGGCAAGATGCATGGACAACAGGCTACATAGTGCTACAAAGTCACATAGGATAGCAGCAAGGTATAGCAAATATATTGGGATAACAACACTAATAGGACATCAAGGTGACATATTGTTGCTAACATGCATGGGACAACAAGGTGACATAGTGTTGCCAACATGCATGGGACAACAAGGACATAGTACAACTAACATGCATGGGATAACAAGGAGATAGTGCTGCTAACATGCATGGGACAACGAAGTGACATAGTACTACTAACATGCATGGGACAACAAGGTGACATGGTGTTTCTAAGACACATGGACATCAACCAGGTATGCTAAGAGACATGGGACAAGTGCAAAGTATGGAAAGGCAAATTGGGACAACAATTGTGACATGGCAGAAGGCACATGGTAGAACAACAAGCATGGAAATCATGGCTATCATGGACAACATGGATAGTAGTGGAAACCATGGTGTTTCAAGCACATGAGACATGCAATATGACCACATGGTTAAACCATGGCACATGGGAAAATAATGCAACATAAGGTGCAACAGTCATGAGGTCCAGCATTATGATGATGGGTGTAGCATGGTGCAACACAGTGAGGTGTAGCATGATGATGCGATGCAACACAATGAGAGGTGAAGGAGTAACCTTGTAGAATTAGTTGAAGGAGCATGTCTTCAACTAATCTCATGTATCATTTTCCTAGAGATGATATCTACTCCTATCTAGATAAGTCAAAGTGTTGACATCTATTATAAATGTACTATTTCTCCCTCTCTCTCTCTCTCTCTCTCTCTCTCTCTCTCTCTCTCTCTTTCTCTGTTGAGCTATTGAAGAACCAAAAAGAAGAAATGATCAAGGGTTTCCCCACATTTGGTTTTGTCCCTGGCTAGCGCCACATCTTGTGTCCTCTTGTCTTGTCTTGTCTTCTGTGATTTATTCTTATGTTTTGTCTATAATTTACTTTAATGTTGATGTGATTGCTAATCTGGAAAAGATTTTGAGCTAATTGTGAAAATTGAAATAAATTGCTCTAAGCATCTAACATCCCTAAAATTAACATGGTATTAGAGCGAAGGTGAAGGCAAAGCCCAAGCAAGAGTGAAAGAGCAATCACTGAGGATAGTTGGGAAAGGAAAAAAGGATCAATGGATTCCTCATCCTTGTTCAAATTCAACAAGGGTGAAGTCAAAGCAGAACATATTACCAAAATGGCATAGTGGAAGCTTCTGATGGCTTACCTAAAGATCACCTCAATGGTCAGTCTAGATCTAAGGGTAGAAGGAAAGGAAAATGCCTTGTTCGTAATAGGTTTGGCCATTATGTGAAGGATTTTCCGATTGGTATGGACACATCACTTAATGATGATAAGAATCATTCCAGCGACATCTTCAATGATCAGAGGAATGAAAGGTAATGCAGGTCATTAAGGAAATAACTGACTCTTTAAAGAAAGAGAGGAACCCCAAGTATGAAGAATCAAATGTTGTTTTTGATAAAATAAAGAAGCATTATCTTATATTGGCCCTCTCCTCCAAACTCTTTAGGAATCTGGATTATTGTAGTTATTCAAGGCACTTCATTGGATAGAAGGGTGCACTCCCAAATTTGGTATAGATGGAAACAATTGTAGGATTATAGTTGGAGTTAATGCCACCTAACCTAAAAAGGGTGTAGGGAATTTTACCCCTCAATTGAATGAGGGTTACTTGATTCATTTATAAGAATCTCTTTATGTACCTGATCGCAAGAAGAACCTGGTGTCAAAGGTTATAGGGTGGCATTCATCAATGGAAGTCAAAGGTTATAGGGTGGCATTCTTCAATGGAAAGGTACACATTTTCAAGGATGCTTTTACTCATGGGTTCGAGGTTGGAAATTTGTATCAAGTTGCAAGAAGTCCATTGGGGACCATGTCAATTGACACATCTCATTTATAGCACTGAAGGTCTACTTTATGTGGCCCTACTTGATGTGAGTCAGATGGTGACAGGGATGCCTGAATTCAAAACAGGCATGAAGGTACATATCTGAGATGTCCCAAAGGAAAATATTACAACGAGACCATTCCCCTCACCTATTAGGTCCACAATTTTGTAACAACATGAGGGGATTGAGATTCATTATCAAGAATCTCATGTATGCAGGTGGAAGAAAGCCCTCTATGGATTGAAGTAAAACACATCGGGCATACTATGAGAGGATTGATAGTTGTTTGATGAAGCTGATATTCACTAAGAGTGAAGTCGATCCAAACCATTGCTTGAAGGTTGTGGGTGATAGACCTCTCATACTTGCACCTTCTGAGGATGACCTATTTCTGATAGGTATAGACCGTCTCATTTGCAGGAGTCAGAGAGCTGGAATTTGGATTTATAACGATGAACTGCAAGCCTGTGACTACCTCAATGGAGCTTAATTTTCAAAAGTTATTTAGTAGTGATGTTGGACCAGATTTGGGAAATGCCTCTGAGTTCCATAAACTATTCGCATTGATGTTCTTGATGAACTTTTGTCTGGATATATGTTTTGTAGATAGCATGATGAGCTCATATATGGTTGAGCCTCATTGGATTGGTGCCAAGAATCTTCCAAGATATCTTCAAGGCACAATCTCTCATGGATTGAGATACACTGTCAAAAATGTGAAGTTACATGACTATTCGAATGTCGAGTGGGCAAGCAGTGTGGAGGATCTCAAGAGAAATTCTAACTATCGATTCTCATTGGGTTCTGCTCCATATCCTGGATGAGGAGGAATTAGAAGACGGTTTCTTTGAGAATCACAGAGACTGAATACATAGCTATGAATATGACCTTGTGTGGATTTGCCTAGTTCTGGAAGCTCTTTAGTGAGTTTTTTGTACACGATGGATACCACCGTGATCTTATGTGTCAACTAGGGGGGAATTCAATTGGTGAGGAATCTCTTATTCTATGATTTATCTAGCATACAAACGTCAGATACTACATTATCTAGGATATGGTACATTGATGAGCAAGGATTTTCCATTGCATTGAGACTGATGTACAAGTCGCAGACACTTTGTCGAAGCCCCGGGAAAAGGTCAAATTTGTGACTTTCTCTTATGAGGGTCCTTCATATTGCATGCATTGAGCCCTAGGAGTTCCAGGGGGCTTGGGGTACTTACTGGAGCAACACGTGACCATAGGGAAAGTTAGCCTCCCCTAATGGTGTGTTGTGTACAGGGTAAATGGATCAACCTTCCCCTGTGATACCCCAAGGCGACTTAGGGACAAGACAAATGGTTCTGCTATCGAGGCATCCTACCCATGTAGTCTAGGACTCATGGGAAGTATTTCTCATCTCGCCAATGAGCAAGGAAATGGGGTTAGGGACCATAGTAGTACTATCAATGGATGCATCATTGCATCTACCATAATACCTATGCTAGGATGACCTCCATCAATCTAGGATCAATGAAACTGATCTGAGATCAGCATGAGTGGTTTGAGACACTCTCTTGTGATATTGATTTGGGATCAATAAAATTGACTTCAGGTGAGTAAAGAATGGTATGAGACATTCTTGATCAATTCTTCTTCTTCATGGTTCAGGAGAGTAGGGTAGTGATGGTAGATATAGTACAGTTAGACATATGGATCAGCGGATGGAGTTCTCCCTAGTTGAGAGGGAGTGTTAAAATTGGCAACTAGGGCCAAAATCCTTGTGGGTCATCTTATTTATGGAAGTCGATATTTTTCTTGAATCACTCTCATTGAGAGGTGTAGGATTGATCTAAAGATCATCTGATTGCAATAAGTATTCATGGGGTTATGAATTTATTTGTGTTATAAGACAATTTCTCAAGGTCGGCCAACAACAAAATAAACCTTACATGTGCTCAACGTTTTAGTATAAAAGGAGATGACTTGAGAGTCATTTCTCACACACACTTCTATCTTGATTTCTCTCTCCATTTGTCTTGAGTTTTAATGGAAGAGAAATCTAGGGCTGGAAACCCTAGACATTGGAGGAAAAGAGGTTTCCCTAGAGGCAGATGAAAGGCAACCATAGATTCAAACTAAAGGGTTCCCTAATGCATACGTAAAGGCTACCCTAAATGCTGGCCTAATCCAGCCATAAACGTTGATCTAATTCAACCCTTACACAGTCAAGTTTATGTGCCATGGTGAGGATTTGCTATAGGTGACAATGTAGTAATTAAGGGTTGTTCCAAGTGCATAATGCTGGGCATATTAGGCCGAGGAACAACTATGTGGACAACAGAGTTATAGAAGAAATATAAGGGGTCAAAGGAACAACATGGAGGCTTCCCCAGACAATTTAAAGGGGTTGAAGGGATGGCATAACCTTAGTTGCAATATGAAGAAGTTGAAGGGATAGTGTGGCCTTAACCACAGTCAAACAAGGCCTAAGGAAATAGCGCACATATGGAAGGTTATCCCCTAATAGAATTGGAACCTTTAGAAGGTTGCTTTGATGATTTGTATGGAAGATAAGGGTTGTAGGATGATGTCCTATCTAGTGATGCAGTGTAGTAGTGTAGCATGGTGAAACAACACATGGCAACAAGGTTACATGGTGCTACAAACTAGTGCAGAAAAGTAAGTATATAGTTGAGCTACATAGTGTTGGCAAGATGCATAGACAATAGGCTACATAGTGTTTCCAACATACATGGGACAACAGGGACATAGTGCTTCTAACATGGTTGGGACAACAAGGTAACATAGTGCCAGTAACATGCATGGAACAACAAGGACATAGTGCTACTAACATGCATGGGATGGCAAGGTGACCTAGTGCTGCTAACATGCATGGGAAAACAAGGTGACATGCTGCTAATAAGACACATGGACATCAGCTAGGTGCTAAGACATATGGGACAACTACAAGGTATGGCAAGGCAAAGTGGGACATCAGCTGTGACATGGCAGAAGGCACATGGTAGAGCAGCAAGAATGGTAGAACAATAGGCATGGACAACATGGATAGCAGTGGCAAGCATGGTGTTGCAAGCACATGAGACACGCAGTATGATAACATGGTTCAACCATGGCACATGGGACATCAATGCATCATAATGTGCAACAGTCATGAGGTCCAACATTGTAATGATGGGTGCAGCATGGTGCAACACGGTGAGGCACAAAATGATGACAAGATGCAACACAATGAGAGGTGAAGGAGTCACCTTGGAGAATCAGTTGAAGGAGCATGTCTTCAAGTGATCTCATGTATCATCTTCCTAGAGATGATCTCTGCTATTATCTAGATAAGTGAAAGTGTCGAATTCTATTATAAATGTACTATCTCTCTCTCTCTCTGCTACACTATGGAAGACCCAAAAAGAATAATTGATCAATGGTTTCCCCACATTAGGGTTTGTCCCTTGCTATTGCCAACATCTTGTGTACTCTTCTCTTGGCTTGTCTTCTACGATTTATGTTTATGTTCTATCTGCAATTTACTTTAATGTTGATGTGATTGCTAATATTGAAAATGTTTTGAGCTAACTGTGAAAATTGAAATAAATTTATCTAAGCATAGAACATATCTAAAATTAACAAAAGGCCACCCACATAAAATATCACACCTTTGGAGACTCTTATGCACATGGAGCCACTCATCCATGATGCATACAAAGAGGCATATTCAAAAGATGAGGACTTCAAGGAGGTGTATTAGTAGTTGTAGAGTTAGAGTCATGTGCACGATGGTGATAACATGGTTGACTACCATATCCATGATGAGTTATTCTACACGATGGATAATTTGTGTGTTCCTAAAGGTGAGCAATTGTAGCTGATTAGAGAGGCTCACAACTTCAATTTTTCAGTGCACTTTGGTGTAGGGAAGACCAAGGATAACTTGTAGTGGTATATGTATTAGGCCAAGATGCAAGAGCAGGTAGCTAGGTTCATAAGAGGATGCATTCTTTATTGTACTAGTAAGCCTAGCAATAGGAAACAAGGTCTATATCATCCCTTGCATGTACATACTTGTTCTTGGAAAAGAATTTCCATGGATTTTGTGGGAGGTTTACTGACAATTAGGAAGGGACAGTAGTACCTATTTGTTGTATTTTACAGGTTCAGCAAGATGTGTATTCTGATGCCTTTGAAAATACCATCAGTGGGCAAGAAGCATCAAACTTGTTCTTTGGACAGGTTTGGATGCACTTTGAGACATCAAGGAGCATCATTTTACATATGGATAGAAGATTACTGACTGCATTTTGGACTTCTTTGTGGGAGAATATTGACACAAAGTTAAAGACATCTACAAAATTCCATCCTCAAAAGGATGGATAGACAAAAGTAGTCAAGAGGACTTTGATGCAGCTTCTGAATGGATACAACCAAAAGTATCCAAAGATTTGGGATGAATACATTGTATATATACAACATTCTTATAATAAAGTAGTCCAAATGCCTAAAGAAAAGTCCCCATTTGAAACTTCTTTTAGATATTTTTCGCCTTCACCTTCGGATATTACATGTGGGTAATAAGGAGGAGCAAGGAAGAAATTACAAGAGATGCTTTGAGGGCTAAAAAAATAATAGAGAAGAGAAGGAAAACCCATCTATAGGTACAAGAAACATTGCAAAAGTCATAGGAGAAGTATAGGCCCAGGCATGATCAACACAAAATAAAGAAGTTATTTAATGTGGGAGACATAATATGGTTATAGTTGAACAAGGAGAGGTTGCGGGGACCTGGTAATAAAAGAAAGGCTATGAGGTATGGTCCCTTTTAGATACTAAAAAGGTGGGTGATAATGCCTATCGACCCATTTTACCACAATATATGTGCATTTACTCAATTGTGAATGTAGATAATTTGGAACTCTTTGAACCTTCCATGCTAGATTAGGAAGACGAATAAGTCCTACCTTGAGTAGAGGATTTGGGACCAAATGCTATGGAAGAGTTGACAAAAGATACAATTTTTCATAATAGGTCCAAAACTTCAAGACAACGGAAACATGAAATTTGGAAGATTGGGTCAAAGGGACAACTTCCAGGAAAAGCTAAATGGTACACCAACTAGAAGGTGGAGGAAAAATTTCCTCACATCATTTAGTAGAAACTTCAAGGGACAAAAATCCTCCGAAAATGGGGAGGTTTGATTTATATTGGATTGTTATATTATTTTTCATCCAACTTGATGCAGTCAGAGTGGAAAAAGTGGAGGAATCCGCTCATGGGACCGTTTTTATCGGCGAGACCCATTTTGCTAAAAAGAGGTTTGAAACCTTTCAAGAGTGTTTGGAGGGATCAAATGATATTTTTTGGGGGTAAAACATTTCTTCTTTAACACGACACTCTTTCGTAATATTCTACACACAAATATATCTCCAATGGCCTAAGAAGTGCATCAATCATAGTTTGCATGCAAAATTTATGCTACTCAAAAGTTGACCTTCCTAATTTTCACAATTATAGCTCTATAAGATGCCTCATCAGCCACAATTATTCATGCAAAAGGGGCTAGCCATGTGATTATGATGTAAAAGACTCTATGATATTTTATATTGTAACTGCACTTAAGATTTTATGTAGTAAAAATTAACCAGTAGTAGGCTACCGGGTTGTGTTATAACTAGGCCACCAGAGGAAGAGGCATTTTATTCTTTCAAGAGAATTTTATTCCATAGGTAAGGAAAGATAGGTAGGAGAGATAGGAGGTAGAGAAAATAGATATTTTTTGTGCACTGTAGTAGCCACTAACATTACTTATTTATACATGCATCCATATTTCAACACAAAGAAAGAGAGTGAAGTGGACTCACCTTCCAACTTGGTTTTATTCCGAAAGGGTTTCCCAGATAGAATATATTGTATCTTATGTGTGAGCACTTATTTTTTCATAATCTACTATCCTGCATAATTTTCATTCACATGCTTGCATTAATTACAATTAAATATTCATAAATTAATGTTTAATAAAACTCTAATAGTGTAGAATCTTAGAATTCTAATAAAATATTATCATATCTGTTGTGACGAATTGTATAATGGAATATCCAAGGAATTTTACAGATCACACACTTATTATTAATTCTTCAATTCCCTTACTCCTATATTATATTTGACAAGTTTAGCAAGATGTGTGTTCTAATGACTTTAAAAATACCATCAGCAGGCAAGACGTATCAAACTTGTTCTTTGGACAGATTTGAATGCACTTTAGGAGATCAAGGAGCATCATTTTAGACATGGATACAAGATTTCTGAGTGCATTTTGGACTACTTTGTGGGAGAAGATGGACACAAAGTTAAAGAGATCTACAAAATTCCATCCACAAAAGGATAGATAGACAAAAGTAGTGAAAAGAACTTTGATGTAGCTTCTAAGGGGATACAACCAAATGCATCTAAAGACCTAGGATGAAAATATGGTATATATACGACATTCTTACAATAGAGAAATCGAAACTTCTACAGAATAGTCCCAATGAGACTTGTTTAGATATTTTCCACCTTCACCTTTGGATATTGCATATGGATAATAAGGAGGAGTGGGGAAGATCTTACAAGAGATGCTTTGAGGGATGAAAAATTGATAGAGAAGAGTAGGTAGACCCATCTACAGGTACAGGAAACATTGCAGAAGTCATAGGAAAATTATAAGCCCACGCATGATCAACACAAAACAAAGAAGTTATTAGTGGGAGACATAGTATGGCTATAGTTGAACAAGGAGAAGTTATAGGGACCTAGTAAGAAAATCAAGGCTCTGAGGTATGGTCCCCTTCAGATACTAGAAAAGGTGATTAATATTGACTATCGACCCATTTTACCATAATATATGTGCATTTACTCAATTGTGAATGTAGATAGGTTGGAACTCATTCAGCCTTCCATGCTAGATTAGGAAGACAAACAAGTGCTACCTTCTGTAGAGGATTTGGGATCAGATGCTCCAGAAGAGTTGACAAAAGATATGTTTTGCATAATAGGTCCAAAACTTCAAGATAAGGGTAGCATGACTTTGGAATATTGGGTTGAAGGGACAACTTCCAGGAAAAGCTAAATGCTACCATTAAAGAGTGAAGCCGATCCAAACCATTGCTCGAAGGTTGTGGTTGATAGACCTCTGATACCTGCACCTTCTGAGGACGACCTATTTCTGATAGGTATAGACAATCTCATTTGCAGGAGTAAGAGAGTTAGATTTTGGATTTATAATGATGAACTGCAAGCTCGTGACTACCTCAATGGAGCTTAATTTTCAAAAGTTATTCAGTAGTGATGTTGAACCAGATTTGAGAAATGCCTCTGAGTTCCTACACTATTCGCATTGATGTTCTCGATGAACTTCCGTCTGGATATATGTTTTGAAGATAGCATGATGAGCTCATATATGGTTGAGCCTCATTGGATTGGTGCCAAGAATCTTCCAAGATATCTTCAAGGCACAATCTCTCATGGATTGAGATACACTGTCGAAAATGTGAAGCTACATGACTATTCGAATGTCGAGTGGGCAAGAAGTGTGGAGGATCTCAAGAGAACTTCTAACTATCGATTCTCTTTGGGTTCTACTCGATATCCTAGATGAGGAGGAATCAGAAAACGGTTTCTTTGAGAATCACTGAGATCGAATACATAACTATGAATATGACCTTATGTGAAGTTGCCTAGTTGTGGAAGCTCTTTAGTGAGTTGTTTGTACACGATGGATACCACCGTGATCTTCTATGTCAACCAGGGGGGAATTCAATTGGTGAGGAATCTCGTATTCTATTATTTATCTAGCATATAGACATCAAATACTACCTTATCTAGGATATGGTACATCGATGAGCAAGGAGGCTCCATCGCATTGGGACTGATGTACAAGTCATAGACATTCTGTCAAAGCCCCGGGAAAAGGCCAAATTTTTGACTTTCTCTTATGAGGATCCTTCATGATGCATGCATTGAGCCCTAGGAGCTTCGAAGGGCTTGGGGTACTTACTGGAGCAACATGCGACCATAGGGAAACTTAGCCTCCCCTAATGGTGCATTGTGTACAGGATGAATGGATCAACCTTCCCCTGTGATAACCCAAGGCGACTTAGGGACAGGATGAATGGTTCTGCTATCGAGGCATCCTACCCATGCAGTCTAGGACTCATTGGAAGTACCTCTTATCTCGCCAATGAGCAGGGAAATGGGGTTAGGGACCATAGTAGTACTATGAATGGACACATCATTGCATCTACCAAACTACCTATGCTAGGATGACCTCCATCGATATAGGATCAATGAAACTAATCTGAGATCAGCATGAGTGGTTTGAGACAGTCTCTTGTGATATTGATTTGGGATCAATAAAATTGACTTTGGGTCAGTAAAGAATGGTATGAGACATTCTTGATCAATTCTTCTTCTTCATGGTTCAACAGAGTAGGGTAGTGATGGTAGATATAGTACAATTAGACAAATGGATCAGTGGATGGAGTTCTCCCTAGTTGAGAGGGAGTGTTAAAATTGGCAACTAGGGCCAAACTCCTTGTGGGTCATCTTATTTATGGCAGTTGATATTTTTCTTGAATCACTCTCATTGAGAGGTGTAGGATTGATCTAAAGATCATCTGATTCCAATAAGTATTCATGGCATTATGAATTTATTTGTGTTATAAGAAAATTTGTCAAGGTCGGCCAAGAACAAAATAAACCTCACATGTGCTCAACATTTTAGTATAAAAGGAGATGAATTGAGAGTCATTTCTCACACACACTTCTATCTTGATTTCTCTCTCCATTTTTCTTGTATTTTAATGGAAGAGAAATCTAGGACTGGAAACCCTAGACATTAGAGAAAAAGAGGTTACCCTAGAGGCAGATGAAAGGCAACCATAGATTCAAACTAAAGGGTGCCCTAATGCATACCTAAAGGCTACCCTAAATGCTGGCCTAATCCAACCATAAACGTTGATGTAATTCAACCCTAACACAGTCAGGTTTATGTGCCACAATGAGGATTTGCTATAGGTGACAATGTAGTAATTAAGGGTTGTTCCAAGTGCATAATGTTGGGCATATTAGGGCGAGGAACAACTATGTGGACAACAAAGTTATAATCGAAATATAAGCGGTCAAAGGAACAACATGGACGCTTCCCCAGACAATTTAAAGGGGTTGAAGGGATGGCATGACCTTAGCTCCAATATGAAGAAGTTGAAGGGATAGTGTGGCCTTAACCATAATCAAACAAGGCCTAAGGAAATAGCATATGTATGGAAGGTTATCCCCTTGGAGAATTGGAATCTTTAGAAGGTTGCCTTGCTGATTTGTATGGAAGATAAGGGTTGTAGGATGATGTCCTATCCAGTGATGCAGTGTAGTAGTGCAGCGCGGTGAAACAACACATGGCAACAAGGTTACATGGTGCTACAAACTAGTGCAGCAAAGTAAGTATACAACTGAGCTACATAGTGTTGGCAAGATGCATGGACAATAGGCTACATAGTGCTGCAAAGTCACATAGGACAACAATAAGGCATAACAACTATGTTGGGACAACACTACTAATAGGACAACAAGGTGACATAGTGTTGCTAACATGAATGGGATAGCAAGGACATAGTGCTACTAACATGCATGGGAGAACAAGGTGACATAGTGCTGCCAACATACATGGGACAATAAGGATATAGTGCTTCTAACATGGTTGGGACAACAAGGTAACATAGTGCTACTAACATGCATGGGACAACAAGGACATAGTGCTACTAACATGCATGGGATGGCAAGGTGACCTAGTGATACTAACATGCATGGGACAACAAAGTGACATGGTGCTAATAAGACACATGGACATCAGCTAGGTATGCTAAGACATATGGGACAGCTACAAGGTATGGCAAGGAAAAGTGGGACAACAACTGTGACATGGCAGAAGGCACATGGTAGAGCAGCAAGAATGGTATAATAGCAAGCATGGACAACATGGATAGTAGTGGCAAGCATGGTGTTGCAAGCACATGAGACACGCAGTATGACAACGTGGTTCAACCATGGCACATGGGACATCAATGCAGCATAATGTGCAATAGTCATGAGGTCCAACATTGTAATGATGGGTGCAACACGGTGAGGCACAACATGATGACAAGATGCATCACAATGAGAGGTGGAGGAGTCACCTTGGAGAATTAGTTGAAGGAGCATGTCTTCAACTAATCTCATGTTTCATCTTCCTAGAGATGATCTCTGCTATTATCTAGATAAGTCAAAGTGTCGACTTCTATTATAAATGTAATATCTCTCTCTCTCTTTGCTACACTATGGAAGAGCCAAAAAGAAGAATTGATCAAGGGTTTCCCCACATTAGTGTTTGTCCCTTGCTAGCGCCACATCTTGTGTACTCTTCTCTTGGCTTGTCTTCTGCGATTTATGTTTATGTTCTATCTGCAATTTACATTAATGTTGATGTGATTTCTAATCTGGAAAAGATTTTGAGCTAACTATGAAAATTGAAATAAATTTCTCTAAGCATAGAACATATCTAAAATTAACAAAATGCCACCCACATAAAATATAACACCTTTGGACACTCTTATGCACATGGAGCCACTCACTCATGATGCATACAGAGAGGCATATTCAAAAGATGAGGATTTCAAGGAGGTGTATTAATAGTTGTAGAGTTAGAGTCATGTGCACGATGGTGATAACATGGTTGACTACCATATTCATGATGGGTTATTCTACACGATGGATAATTTGTGTGTTCCTAAAGGTGAGCAATTGCAGCTGATTAGAGAGGCTCACAACTTCAATTTTTTAGTGCACTTTGGTGTAGGGAAGATTGTGGATAACTTGCAGTGATATGTGTATTAGGCCAAGATGCAAGAGCAGGTAGCTAGGTTCATACGAGGATGCATTCTTTATTGCACTAGTAAACCTAGCAATAGGAAACAAGGTCTATATCATCCCTTGCATGCACATACTTGTTCTTGGAAAGGAATTTCCATGGATTTTGTGGGAGGTTCACCAACAATTAGGAAGGGACATTAGTACATGTTTGTTGTATTTTACAGGTTCAGCAAGATGTGTATTTTGATGCCTTTAAGAATACCATCATTGGGCAAGAAGCATCAAACTTGTTCTTTGGACAGGTTTGGATGCACTTTGAGACATCAAGGAGCACCATTTTACACATTGATACAAGATTACTGAGTGCATTTTTGACTTCTTTGTGGGAGAATATGGACACAAAGTTAAAGACATCTACAAAATTCCATCCACAGAAAGATGGATAGACAAAAGTAGTCAAGAGGACTTTGATGCAGGTTCTGAATGGATACAACTAAAAGCATCCAAAAACTTGGGATGAATACATGGTATATATACAACATTCTTACAATAAAGTAGTGCAAACATCTAAAGAAAAGTCCCCATTTGAGACTTGTTTTAGATATTTTCCGCCCTCACCTTCGGATATTGCATATGGGTAAAAAGGAGGAGCAGTGAAGATCTTACAAGAGATGCTTTGAGGGCTAAAAAAATTATAGAGAAGAGAAGGCAGAGCCATCTATAGGTACAAGAAACATTGTAGAAGTCATAGGAGAAGTATAAGCCCAAGCATGATCAACACAAAATAAAGAAGTTATTTAAGGTAGGAGACATAGTATGGTTATAGTTGAACAAGGAGAGGTTGCAAGGACTTGGTAATAAAAGAAAGGCTATGAGGTATTGTCCCTTTTAGATACTAAAAAGGTGGGTGATAATGCCTATCGACCCATTTTACCATAATATATGTGCATTTACTCAATTGTGAATGTAGATAATTTGGAACTCTTTCAACCTTCCATGCTAGATTAGGAAGGCGAATGAGTCCTACCTTCTGTAGGGGATTTGGGACCAAATGCTACGGAAGAGTTGACAAATGATACAATTTTTCATAATAGGTCCAAAACTTCAAGACAAGGGCAACATGAAATTTGGAAGATTGGATCAAAGGGACAACTTCCGGGAAAAGCTAAATGGTACACCAACTAGAAGGTGGAGGAAAAATTTCCTCACATCATTTAGTAGAAGCTTCGAGGGACAAAAATCCTCCGAAAATGGGGAGGTTTGATTTATATTGGATATATTATTTTTCATCCAACTTGATGCAGTCAGAGTGGAAAAAGTGGAGGAATCTGCTCATGGGACCGTTTTTATCGGTGGGACCCATTTTGCTAAAAAGAGGTTTGAAAAATTTCAAGAGTGTTTGGAGGCATCAAATGATTTTTTTTTGGGGTAAAACATTTCTTCTTTAACATGACACTCTTTCGTGATATTCTACACACAAATATATCTTCAATGGCCTAAGAAGTGCATCAATCATAGTTTGCATGCAAAATTTATGCTACTCAAAAGTTGACCTTCCTATTTTTCACAATTATAGCTCTATAAGATGCCTCATCAGCCGCAATTATTCATGGAAAAGGGGCTAGCCATGTGATTATGATGTAAAAGACTCTATGATATTTTATATTGTAACTGCATTTAAGATTTTATGTAGTAAAAATTAACCACTAGTAGGCTACCGGGTTGTGTTATAACTGGGCCACTAGAGGAAGAGGCATTTTATTCTTTCAAGAGAAATTTATTCCATAGGTAAGGAAAGATAGGTAGGAGGGATGGGAGGTAGAGAACATAGAGAGTTTTTGTGCACCGTAGTGGCCACTAACATTACTTATTTATACCTACATCCATATTTCAACACAAAGAAAGAGAGTGAAGTGGACTCACCTTCCAACTTGGTTTTATTCCAAAAGGGTTTCCCAAATAGAATATATTGTATCTTATGTGTGAGCACTTATTTTTTCATTATCTACTTTCCTGCGTAATTTTCATTCACATGCTTGCATTAATTACAATTAAATCTTCATAAATTAATGTTTAATAAAACTCTAATAGTGTAGAATATTATAATTTTAATATAATATTATCATATCTGTTGTGAAGAACTGTATAATGGAATATCCAAGGAATTTTATAGATCACACACTTATTATTAATTCTTCAATTCCCTTACTCCTATATTGTATTTGACAAGTTTAGCAAGATGTGTGTTCTAATAACTTTAAAAATACTATCAGCAGGAAAGATGCATCAAACGTGTTCTTTGGACAAATTTGAATGCACTTTAGGACATCAAGGAGCATCATTTTAGACATGGATACAAGATTTTTGAGTGCATTTTCGACTACTTTGTGAGAGAAGATGGACACAAAGTTAAAGAGATCTACAAAATTCCACCCACAAAAGGATAGATAGACAAAAGTAGTGAAAAGGACATTGATGTAGCTTCTAAGGGGATACAACCAAATGCATCTAAAGACCTGGGATGAAAATATGGTATATATACGTCATTCTTATGATAGAGAAATCAAAACTTCTACACAAAAGTCCCCATTTGAGACTTGTTTTAGATATTTTCCACCTTCACCTTTGGATATGGCATATGGATAATAAGGAGGAGTGGGGAAGATGTTACAAGAGATGCTTTGAGGGATGAAAAATTTATAAAGAAGAGTAGGTAGACCCATCTACAGGTACAAGAAACACTGCAGAAGTCATAGGAAAATTATAAGCCCAAACATGATCAACACAAAAAAAATAAGTTATTCAAGGTGGGAGACATAGTATGGCTATAGTTGAACAAGGAGAAGTTGCAGGGACCTAGTAAGAAAATCAAGGCTCTGAGGTATGGTCCCCTTCAGATACTAGAAAATGTGAGTAATATTGACTATCGACCCATTTTACCATAATATATGTGCATTTACTCAATTGTGAATGTAGATAGTTTGGAACTCATTGAGCCTTCCATGCTAGATTAGGAAGACAAACAAGTCTTACCTTCCATACAGGATTTGGGACCAGATGCTCCAGAAGAGCTGACAAAAGATACATTTTGCATAATAGGTCCAAAACTTCAAGATAAGGGTAGCATGACTTTGGAAGATTGGGTTGAAGGGACAACTTCTAGGAAAAGCTAAATGCTACACTAGTTAGAAGGTGGAGAAAAAGTTTCCTCACCTCATTTAGTAGAAGCTTCTAGGGACAAAAATCCTCCAAAAACGGGGAAGTTTGATTTATATTGGATCATTATATTATTTTTCATCCAACTTGATGCAGTTAGAGTGGAAAACGCGGAGGAATATACTCATGGGACCATTTTTATGGGAGGGGCCCATTTTTGTGAAGAGAGGTTTGAAACCTTTCAGTAGTGTTTTGAGGAATCAAATGATGTTTTTTGAGGGTAAAAATTTTCTTCTCCAACACGACACTCTATCGTGATATCCTACACAAAAATATATTTCCAATGGCATAAGAAGTGCGTCAATCATAGTTTGTATGCAAAAGTTATGCTACTCAAAATTTGACCTTGCTATTTTTCACACCTAAAGCTCTAGAGGATGCCTCATCAGCCCCAATTATTCATGGAAAATGGGCTAGCCATGTGATTATGATGTAAAAGACTATAATATTTTATATTGTAACTGTAGCTAAAATTTTATGTAGTAAAAATTAACCACTAGTAGGCTATCGGGTTGTGTTATAATTGGGCCACTAGAGGAAGATCATTTTATTCTTTCGAGAGAATTGCATTCCATAGGTAAGGAAAGATATGCAAGAGAAATAGGAGGTAGAGAACATAGAGAGGCTCTGTGTGCTGTAGCAACCACATACATTACTTATTTATACCTACAACCATATTTCAACACAGAGAAAGAGAGTGAGGCAGCCTCACCACCCAGCTTGGTTTTCTATCGAAAGGGTTTCCCAAATAGAATATCCTGCATAATTTTCATTCACATACATATATTAATTACAGTTAAATCTTCATAACTTAAATTTTAATAAAACTCTAATAGTGTAGAATTTAAGAATTTTAATATAATATTGTCATATTTGTTGTGATGAACTGTATAATGGAATATCCACAGAATTTTACAGATCACATAGTTATTATTAATTCTTCAACTCCCTTAATCCTGTATTGTCACTTTGAATATCAATTTTTAATTATGAAAACTATAGGACTATAATGGCCAAGATTATGCATAACCACTACCAAATTTAAACAAGGTATATAATTTAGTCAAATAAGTCAATACTTATAATTATAATACACTGCCATATGTTTCCCTTTTAGGTAGACTTACAAACAGAAACATTCAATTATCTATATTGATAACGTTCGTTCATTCGATAATTAAGAATAACATGGATATTCCATGTTTCCTTACTAGAAGAAATATAGTTCCAACACTCATTTATATAATATATATATATATATATATATATATATAATATATATATTTCGTAAAACTTGACTATAATTTGATCGATTATTAAATCAAGGAATGAATGCTACAGCGATATATTTTTTTTCCATTTGAATTATATTCAACTAGAAATACGCAACATCTAAATCTTGATAAAATTTTCTCTAAAGTTTCATTGGTAACTAAAAAGGACAAGTTCTCTGATATATATCTTATGTATATCTTAAATGATCATGATTCCCATGTTTAATAAATTACATTGGAAAATTTATCTTGTGTGCATGCACATAGAAATTGTATACTAGATAACATTTTCATATAGGTGGACAATAAACAATGCATACAAAATTGAAATATGTACAAGTGATTATATGTGTACATCATCTCTTATATTATATCAATACATATCATTAAAATATTCGAAATGAACTATAAAGTATGGACAAAATTTAGTCTAACTGTAATCATTGCTTAGGGAATATCTAGGAACAGAGTATGTTCCAACAAGCCATGAACTATTTCCAATGGTTCCCCCCAGGCTAAGATGTTCTTCCCTCCAAGCATCCACAACCTCTTTCATTCTTAAGGGGTTTATCTTATAGATTGTTACTAGCAAATTTTTAGTAGCATCCAACTTTAAGATTAGCTCACCTTTTGCCTAAGTCTTTTTTTCTTTTAGTTTTCGAAAAAAGATATTTTTTTTTTCTTTAAATAAATCCTTTGTCTTTCACTGTGTTTTATTCCTTTTTTTCACCAGAATTAGATTTTCTCCCAAGCTAAGTGATTAACATAATCTTTCTCTTCCATTATGATAACAGTTTTGACGATTTTCTCCGAGGGATTTGTAGGATACTTTTAGGGAAGGTCCAACATGCATATTTTGACCACTAAGAACTTTTCATAAATTGGGAAGAATTTTTTTAATACTCCAATGCTCTTTCGTTAATATTTCTAAATAATTTATTTATTAACTCAGTAATAAAAAAATAACTACATAATCACATAGTTTTGACTCTTCTTCTATAGGCATTAGTCCAATAATAGTTTAAATTTCTAAAAGTAGTACATGTGTGAAAAACCATAACATAAGGGTGTTACACTCGTGCAAATGAAAGCTACCATTTTCATGTAGGGGAAGGTCAAGTTAGTTGTCACATTCAAGTTCATGGGGTGGGATAGCCAGACCCTCATCTCCTCTTTAGTGCAAGGAGAAGTGAAAGGGTGGTAGTCTTACTCCTTCAACTACCCCCCATCTGTTGGCTATGTTTTCCACACTTTGATTAAATAATTTTTTTTATATTAATTTTATAATATAATAAATTACATGATTCATTTTATTCCATCTATCATATTAGTAAGCATTTCCATTCATGTTCCATTCAATATAAGAAATATATGTAATTTGCATATTTAAATTGACATTGAGAAGTGATATATATAGATATATATTTTCTTAATTCTATCTTAGCTGTGGATTTATTAAGTGTCAAGAGGGATCAAATATTTAAAAGTGTGAATGCTATTTAGAGAGAAAATTTTGAAGAAATGATTATGCTTACAAGCATCTCATCCTTCTTGGACTATGATAAATATAGAATTAAAGTGGATATTGGCTAAAATATTTGTACAGTGTTTAAATGATTTAAAGACTTGTACCTTAAATATTTTCATCGCTCTTGAGGCATGATATATCATCTCGCTCATACTTAATTGTAGAAAATGCCTTTTAATGTAATACAAATTTTCTTCTCTAATATCTCACCTTTATATTTAATAAAGAAAGAAGAATAGATTATAATATAATATATATATATAATAATATAATATAATCTTCTAAATATATATTTATATTAAAAATTTAAGAACATTGAAATATTTTATTTATGATTAATAATTAAAATATTTTTCTTTATATTTTTTCTAAATTTCACTTGTCAAAATCTATGTTTAAGGAGGAAAAAGAGAAAAAACTACACCAATTTTCCTAATATTATAATCTAAAAGTTCTTTAATAATTAATCGTAAATCGTTTTATTCTTTATAAATATTTTATATCTAAAATTAAAAACTAATTTAATATATATATTTTTTTTTTGAAATTTTTTTATAATTGTCATTTCTTATTATTTATATATTTACTTAAAACATGGTAACATGTTTTATTAATATTAGGGTTTTAAATATCACAATGCCAACATTATATTTAATAAGGAAAAAATAATATGCCTATATAACTCACTTCTTATAATATATGAATGAATATTAAATGTATATTATTTATAATTAATATAAATAATTATTTTATTAATTCCTAAATGGTTATATTATATTTAAAAATTAATTTAATATTTTACTTTTATACTAATAATTTAAAAAGTATTTTATATACTAATATAAATTCTTAATTTTCAATTATATATTTTTATTTTCTTTATTTATATCTCTCCTCTCAAACAAAATTAAGTTATATATAATATATATACATCTAACTAACATTGGTCCAATAAATTTTCAAGAAAAATACATTAACAAAATTGATTGTCCAACATCTCTTAGCTACTCCCGTCTGCGATAGGTGCTGATGAATAGGGGTTATCTCATAGGTTTGCGTATATTTTTCATGATAGATCTCATGGTTTTTTTTCCTTTTTGCTGTATTTTGAGGTACTTGGTTTTCAAGATCATTGAACCAGAGTTGTTTTCATGTGACATTTTATTAAAAAGTAACTGAACTTTTTTTAATTATTTACTAAGATTAGTTTAATAATGGTAAATAATTGAGATGGATTTTTTAAGGTATATTTTTAAGATCAGATAATTTTCTTTATTATTATATTATTTAGGTTGATTAATTTATGAAATTATGTATATAATGTAATAATATAATATAATGTTGAATTTATATGGGTGATGGTGATGAGTTGTATTGTTAATTCAAAATTATTTATTTTAAATTTTAGTTATAAAATTTTAATGGTATTAAAAATAGAATTAAACCAATAATTATTTCTTGGAGACATAAACAACTTGAAAAACAAAAAAATATCTCATTTCTGGGATACATAAACAACTTGAAAAACAAAAAAATATCTCAGCTTAAATTTAATTTTGATAAAGCTATTTTGACCGAACGACGCCATTACTCCATGGGCGGGCACGGCCTTCGTTTCGCTTATTCCTGTATACCATGTGAGAATTCTCATAAAACCACAGTCCCTTCTCGAAAGGCGAAACGTCTCAAGGTTTACAAATCCATTTCAAAACTAAAATTAACACTAACACAAGTGACCTTTCCATGGCGAAAAGGTTGGAGATTAATCCATCGCCGCGTCGCAAAGTACGACCGTCTCTTGGAGCCCTGCAAACATAAGAAGGCGTAAAATAAGAAAACGTCACGCATGGTGCTACTGCTAAGCAATAATGCAGGCTATCGGCTATCTCGCTTTCCATTGATTTGAAACTGCACTGTAGGCCCACGTTGTTGTGCAACGTCTACTTACTACCTTGCTCTTCTGTATTCCAAAACATTCGTGCTAGTTGTTTATGTGAATATGGTAGGCAAATTAAGATGGTGACTATCGTTAATGAGAAATAATGCAAATAATATTCTATTAGCTAGGACAACTACATGAAACTGTTCCCTCCCTTAGTGAAGGCATAAAAATACTTTAATAGTTTCTTCCATCGCTGAAAAGATGTGGCAGACACCTGCATGAATACACTTCAAAGTTTGGTGAAGATATAGAACGTGGTTGGAGAGATAATTCTAAAATAAAAAATAAATAAGGTCACATTATTTTATTATTTTATTTTAATTCCTTTCAGTTAATTTCTTATGGATAAAAACCATTAAATTATATATATAATTGAAAATTTTCAACAATACGATAAGAAGAAAATCCAAACAAAATTTCGTATTAAAAACAATTATTACGATAATAACCCCTATAATAAGTTATATAAATTAATATATGTTATTTTTGATACAGAATTGAAGGTTGTGATATTAGTTAGTATTTCTCTCAACTATTAAATTAAATACAATTGACTAATATATTGATTTATTATATAAAAGCAATATATTTAATTAAATACAAAAATATATAATAATTTTATTTATAAAATAAAAAAAAATTATATTTTCAATTTTTTTATTTAATTAATTTTGTTTAATAATTTTTTAATAGTAAATTAAATTTCCAATTTTATTAAGTTTATTTTTCTTATATTAAAATTTGGTATTTTATGTTTTTAAATTATTTAATTAAATATGAGTATAGATTCATTTTTCACAACCTAGCAAAAGCCAAGAGTATTTAAAATACCCTTAGGATGGATAAAAAAGGTGTGGGAAAGTTGTAATTATGACTTTGTTACATATATATACATATATAATATAATAAAATATATTAAATTATATTATATATATATAATAATATAACTAATATATATTATAAATATACATATATATATAATATATAGATTAAATAAGCGGACAAGATCCCGATTTGTTGATACAAAGAATTAGTAGCAGATTAGGAATTGTTTGAAACTACCTTATGATCCATTCCACAACAGAAATCTTGAGAGACCAGCATATGAGGAGGCGTTTCTTTTTCTATGGGATGATTAGAAAACATTTGGGAAAAATGCATGGAGAGTGACCAACACAATTTTCGATAGTGATTAATGCAATTTGAAATAGCGGTGCAAATAAAATCCAGGCTCACTTATCTAATGAATTTTAATGGTAGCGATTTGTGGATGGTGTTTGTAACGACACCAAAATTATTTAAGTTGTGTCATGATTGACTGTAGCCACCAACAGAGGCATTATGTTTCCTCACCATGCAAAAGTGAGGGAAAACTACACTAGAGAGATATGTATCTACATCTTTTTGGTTGAAAAGAATAGGTATTTATGATGGTTATTTTCAAAAAAGAATACGTTGTTTTGTTCTTAGTTATGGTGAGAATAAAATATATGTTGTTCTCGCATGCAAACATAGAAAAAATTAAGGTGATTTCTCTCTTTAAAGAATATGTGTTTTTATGCACATAAATAGTAGTTATTGTGTTAGTTTTTCTTGAAAAAGAATATGAGTTTTTATGCCGAAAAATAATAGTTATCGTGTTAGTTTCTCCAAAAAACAAATGTGTTTTTATGCATAGAAATAATACCTATCATGTTACGTTTCCTTAAAAAGAATATATGTTTTTATGCACAATAATAGTTGTTGTGTTAGTTTTCTTGAAAGTGAATATGTGTTTATATGCACAAAGAGAATGATTTTTGGACTAGTTTCTTCTGGAAAAATAATATATGTTTACATGCACAAAGATAATAGATATATGGCTAGTTTCATTCTAAAAAATAATATGTATTTGCATGCACAAAGATAATAGCTATTGTACTAGCTTTCCTTTTAAAAAATTAATATGGGTAGTTGTAGTGATTTTCTTTTAGAAAGTGTTATAAAACCAACTCATAAAAAGATAGAAAAGATAGATCAACGCCATAGAATTCAGCCCCTTTGAGGGGGATACCTCCTTTACATTATACAAATGAACAATTCTTAGATGATACAAATGAAAAAAACCTCCTTTTTATACAAGGAGTCTAAGGGGTCAAAATATAACCAAGCCAAGCTAACAATAATAATATAATGATGACAGGCTGCTCCGCTAGCCTGCAAACCAAGATCTTTCTCTCTCACTTATGTACATAAAGCAGTTCTTTCATTATCCCAATAAACTAAATCTGTAAGGAAAGCACTGGTTAAATGAAATGGGAAGAGCAAAATTCAAATCTGCGCTCATCATGTTAACTGCATTCATCAAGCTTGAAAAGCATAGGCAATATTAACTGTTTGGACAACCGCTCAGACAGCCCAACCAATCAACTACCTCATGCACAGGTTATTGTGTTAATTAAAAATTAACAGCGCCACATTATTGTGGGATTTTTACACAGTTCGAAGAAACTGTTAAATCCTAAAATCCACACATCTGATCTTTATTCTCCGCGCCCTCAAAACTTTAAAGGTGGTAAAACTATGAGCAAACCAGAATTTAATACCCAGACATATCCACGCATGCACTAATTATAAACTACAACCACAGTCATGTGAATCCGCCAACAGCTATGTAGCAATCCGCTCGAATGCTAGTTCTCAATTCGATCAAAGCGTATAAGAATTCATCGCTGAGAACACGTTCCCATCTAGTTATCCTCGTTGCCAACACTTAACGCTATAACAGAATCAATTCAGTTTGAAGACAAGTATACAAACTTTTAACAATTATGCAAAAGCGCCTCCTTTCAACATTCAATTGCCATTCACTCCCACAGAATTTGGTTTTCCAACACATCAATTAGGCATGCACCAGCTTATAGATATATATCAAATACAACATCATATCTGCGCTCCTGGGAAGCCTTATTGCCGCATTCGGATCGCGCCTGCAGAAGCACCCCACAGGCATATATATATATATATATATATATATATATATTATATATAATATATATATATATATATAATATATATATATATAATATATATATAATATATAGATATAATGCATCCACAGGTTTATGTGTCAAACAAAATCACAGTATCCGCACAGCTTTTAATTCAATTGCGGATTTCGTATAACACGCCTTCAACTTGTGATTGAAATCCGTGATCAATTTCTCAATACAGGAAATCCACCTTGGGTTAATTAAATAAGGAACACGCTGCCTTAACTTTAATACCCAATCATATATTCCAGCCTTCAAAAGTGATTAAGGTGCGCACCAACACATTTATACACAGGTTTATTAAGCCAAACATTATTCATGCAAATTCAACTTAAAATTCAGCTGCCAATAAATACACAGTTTGGTCCGTAATTACATACAGTTCTATCAGTTTTCATTGAGTTCTGGGCGCACAGTAGTTACAAATTTCCACAAGCATGCAATACATACAATACAAGACAATTGACAACAGCTTAATGCGCACATTCAATCTATCTATATCTGATTTAAAACAAACCGATTACTTACAAACTTCTTTTTGGCTAGATCTTTAATGTTCATGGCCTTTACAATTTGCCCGAAGGCTTCCAATCAGAGACCTCATACTCTACCTCACTCTGTCTTATCCTCAATGCCTCAGCATTCCTATTTTATAAAAACTAAGCATGATCTAGAATTCCCAACTAAAAGCTCTGAGTGTCTACATGCAATGCATACACGGGTAAAAAGCATCTGGAGGCTTTTTCCCATCTTTTTCCCTGTTCTAAAGTAGAAAAGCCTTCCCTATCCCCATCTATTCCTTTTATGCCTAAAAACACTCCCTATTTTATAACAAAATACTTAAAATAATCACACCCCTTCTTTATTCTATATTTACAAATGGAAATGGACTTGATGCTCCTACATCATACACCCAACCTTAAGACTAATCATGATCTCCTAATCATGTGCCTGGATCCCATACTTTGTTCTGTAACCGTCCAAATGCTTTATTCCTTTGCTGCCACTGCATTTCTGTTGTCCTTCCCTCCATCTTCTTCTTTCTTTCAATCAGATTCAATTTCTGATTGATCTTGCTTGCTGCTATTTTTATTTTCCTCCATTTGGATTGCTGCGTCATCAACTGCCATATTTCTTCAATTTCTATGTCCAACTTGTTGTTGCTGTTCCCAATTTTTGTTAATTCAGCAGCTACCATAGAAGCTGTTTTCGGTGTCGCCATAGATGTTGCTGCCTCCCAAGCGTCCTGTCCCTCTGCAACATCCTTTGGCTCATCACCTGTAAACACAATCAAATTGTTAGCATTAAAATCACAAGACCCACTGGTCTCATTTGTCGCTTCAGTCACAAATTTCTTTTTCTGCAGCTCCAAGTCTTTTTCAGGATCCAAAAAATTTTCACTTGCTTTCTCCTTAGCTTTCTCTGGCAATATTTCAGCATGTTGATTTGTATTTACCATGAGACTGTCAGCTAGTCTCACCTTCTTACCGTCCTCTGCTTCCATGGCAATTTCCTGTACTTGTTCACTGTATTGAACTCTTCCATCTGCTGCATTTTCCCTGTCATATCCTGGATTCTCCAACCAGTATTCCAGCAGTGCAATTTCTTTGTAGCATTGTTGAAGCATCATATCATCATTTACAGTCCCATTTATCTTGGCATCCTCTTTCTTATGTCCTCTACTGTGGCTTTTCCCTGAACTTCTGCTATGACTATTTGTAGTCATCTTCTTCTCGTTCCTTCTTCACGAGCTCCTTTGCAACAAGCCTCTGCAACAGCTACTCCTCCTAGCTGCAATCTTACCTCACTAAGCTCTCCTCACTTAGTCTTTTGGTAAGCACGGTCTGCCATCTAGAACATCTTCCTGAGCAACACCTTTGTGCTCCTTCTAGGCTTCTGCAATCTTCCACGCTCTCCTGAGAACACTTCAGTTGTCCTCTATATCCAATTCTTATTGGATTCTTCAGGTTCACTGCCACTTCTCTGCAACCATAAACTTCGTTTACAAATTCCAAATCAGAAAAAACAACCTCACCTTTTAAGATCTTGCCTGATCTTGTCTTCTTTCCACTGTTGCAATCCTGTTCACTTGTGCATGCTGCATATCAGATAAAAAAATTCTGATCTTCCTTTCACTTCAATTCTTCAACAAAACAAAGAAATCACTCTTCAATGAAAACAGAGCCAGGCTCTGATACCACTTGATGACAGGCTGCCAAGCCTGCAAACCAGGATCTTTTCTTTACTTATGCATATAGAGCAAGCATTTCAAATAATTACCCAATAGCAGATGTTATCAAACCATTTCACTGGCACTGCAATCTTTAAACTGCCCGCCTCTCCACTGTTCTCTAGTCTTTAAATTGTAATAGAAGCGCACAAAAAGAACCGAACCACCTACACAGTGTCGATGAGGTCCTTCTTGGCAGGAATGCAGATTTCATTGATCATGTTAGATCTCAGCATCATCAACAGTTCAAGGGAGCGGATTTGTGGACCTCGTGGGCAAACAGAGTCTCTGCGCAGGAGCTTCTCCAGCCATTCCACGGTTTTATGGTGCTGTTCTCCACATTTATACACAAGGTTTAAGCCAATGTTTTACTGTCCGCAGCATCATCAATTCAGATCCAGCAATTACAGTCCGTTGTCCATACAAAAGAAAAAAACCAGTGCTTCTACAACGGCATCTTCAAGCCTGGACAGTCATCAAAATGCGAATAGGAAGGCGGTTCATATAACGACTAAATCCAGAGCTGGCAGCGCAGTAATGGAAAGGGAAACGACATAGATTGGATTAATACACAGTAAATGCACCTCCGGCAATCCTGCCATACTGTTCCTTAAAAAAAATAATGTAATTCATATGCTTAAACAGTGTTTCCCTCTCCCTATAATAAATGAAAATACAAGGCGGCAAATATATGTTTAATCATAAAAAGAAACGGACTGAACTTTACATTACACATTAAAACATCAAGTATATGAACCCCATACATAACACATCCAGTTATTGAATACATGCAGAGGTTAAACAAGAAATCGATAATCCATGAGGACGCCGGAAAAAAATATAGTCACAATACTTTTGCACGCTCCTCTCTCTCTCTCTATAAGATGAGAGCTCAGCTGCAGCTTTATTTATAATAATAATAATGGATATGTACAATAGATGTTCTGAGACCTTATCTTCTAGAAAAAACAGGCTTTTTCCTCTTTTACATAATGATATAAAGCTAGAAGCTTTTCCCGGTCCTTATCTTTATCCTAATTTTGACTGGAAAAAAACATAGAAATCCTATCCTCACTCTTTTTCTAACTATTCACTCATATTCTTTTTCTAAATAAACGAATATTTACAACAAAATATCTAAAATTTACAAATGAAAACGGGCTTGATGCTCCTGCATCATACACCCAACCTTAAAATTAATCATGATCTCCTGATCATGTGCCTGGATCCCATACTTTGTTCTGCAATCGTCCAAATGATTTATTCCTTTGTTGCCACTGCATTTCTGTTGTCCTTTCCTCCATATTCTTGTTTCTGTCAACCAGGTTCAAGTTCTGATTGATCTTGCTTGCTGCTATTTCTATTTTCCTCCAATTTGATTGCTGCATCATCAGCTGCCATATTTCTTCAATTTCTATGTCCAATTTGCTACTGTTGTTCCCAATTTCTGTTAATTCAGCTGCTACCATAGATGTTGCTTTCGCTGCCGCCATAGATGTTGCTGCCTCCCAAGCTTCCTGTCCCTCTGCAACATCCTTTGGCTCATCACCTGTAAACACAATCAAATTGTTAGCATTAAAATCACAAGACCCACTGGTCTCATTTGTCGCTTCAGTCACTAATTTCTTTTTCTGCAGCTCCAAGTCTTTTTCAGTATCCAAAATTTTTTTACTCGCTTTCTCCTCAGCTTTCTCTGGAAATATTTCAGCATGTTGATTTGTATTTACCATGAGACTGTCAGCTAGTCTCACCTTCTTACCGTCCCCTGCTTCCATGGCAATTTTCTGTACTTGTTCATTGTATTGAACTTTTCCATCTGCTGCATTTTCACTGTCATATCCTGGATTCTCCAACCAGTATTCCAGCAGTGCAATGTCTTTGTAGCATTGTTGAAGCATCACATCATCATTTACAGTGCCATTTATCTTGGCATCCTCTTTCTTATGTTCTCTACTGTGGCTTTTTCCTGAACCTCTGCTATGACTATTTGTAGTCATCTTCTTCTCGTTTTTCTTCACGAACTCCTTTGCAACAAGCCTTTGCAATAGCTAGTCCTCCTAGCAGCAATCTTACCTCACTAAGCTCTCCTCACTTAGTCTTTTGGTAAGCACGGGTCCTCTGTCTCGAACCTCTTCCTAAGCAACACCTTTGCTCCTTCTAGGCTTCTGCAATCTCCCACTCTCTCCTGAGAACACTTCAGTTGTTCTCTCTATCCAATTCCTTATTGGATTCTCCAGGTTCACTCCCACTCCTCTGCAACCATAAACTTCAATTCATAAACTTCAAATCAAAAAAATCATCTCACCTTTAAGATCTTGCCTGATCTTGTATTCTCTCCACTACTGCAACCCTGTTCACTTGTGCATATCAGATAAAAAAAATTCTGATCTTCCTTTCAATTCTTCAACAAAACAAAGCAATCACTCTTCAATGAAAACAGAGCCAGGCTCTGATACCACCTGATGCAGGGCTGGACGCCTGAGCCTGCAAACCAGGATCTTTTCTTTACTTATGCATATAGAGCATGCATTTCAAATAATTACCCAATAGCAGATGTTATCAAACCATTTCACTGGCACTGCAATCTTTAAACTGCCCGCCTCTCCACTGTTCTCTAGTCTTTAAATTGTAATAGAAGCGCACAAAAAGAACCGAACCACCTACACAGCGTCGATGAGGTCCTTCTTGGCAAGAATGCAGATTTCATTGATCATGTTAGATCTCGGCATCATCAACAGTTCAAGGGAGCGGATTTGTGGACCTCGTGGGCAAACAAAGTCTCTGCGCAGGAGCTTCTCCAGCCATTCCACGGTTTTATGGTGATGTTCTCCACATTTATACACAAGGTTTAAGCCAATGTTTTACTGTCCGCGGCATCATCAATTCAGATCCAGGAATTACAGTCCGTTGTCCATACAAAAGAAAAAAACCAGCGCTTCTACAGCGGCATCTTCAAGCCCGGACAGTCATCAAAATGCGAATAGGAAGGCGGTTCATATAACGACTAAATCCAGAGCTGGCAGCGCAGTAATGGAAAGGGAAACGACATAGATTGGATTAATACACAGTAAATGCACCTCCGGCAATCCTGCCATACTGTTCCTTAAAAAAAATAATGTAATTCATATGCTTAAACAGTGTTTCTCTCTCCCTATAATAAATGAAAATACAGGGCGGCAAATATATGTTTAATCATAAAAAGAAACGGACCGAACTTTACATTACACATTAAAACATCAAGCGTATGAACCCCATACATAACACATCCAGTTATTGAATACATGCAGAGGTTAAACAAGAAATCGATAATCCATGAGGATGCCGGAAAAAAATATAGTCACAATACTTTTGCACACTCCTCTCTCTCTCTATAAGATGAGAGCACTCTCCTCTCTCTCTCTCTATAAGATGAGAGCTCAGCCGCAACTTTATTTATAATAATAATAATAATGGATATGTACAATAGATGTTCTGAGACCTTATCTTCTAGAAAAAAACAAGCTTTTTCCTCTTTTACATAATGATATAAAGCTAGAAGCTTTTCCCGGTCCTTATCTTTATCCTAATTTTGACTGGAAAAAAACATAGAAATCCTATCCTCACTCTTTTTCTAACTATTCACTCATATTCTTTTTCTAAATAAAAGAATATTTACAACAAAATATATAAAATTATCAAACCCCCTCTTTATTCTATATTTACAAATGAAAATGGGCTTGATGCTCCTGCATCACTAGTGTTATAGACATATTTGGGCACTGTAACCCCAATCACATATGTCCATAAACCAAGGGCTTCTAAACCACTAAAAGTGTTGTTTCATACCCTAAAGGAACAAGGTCAGCTGATTACATCATTTCCCAAAAGTTCTCCCTGGAAAATTGCTCAGAACTGGTCAAAACTAGACCATACAGATTGCTCCATGTTGAGGGTGTGATGCATCTCACCTGTCACATGTAAAAGGTGCGATGCATACTGAAAATCCCTTCTGTAGGCTGTGATGAGCGAGAGTAGACAAATGGCAGAGGCAATTTGCTAGGTGGAAACCGAGAGACTCTTCTAGAAACTACTCATTTAACACTTGCCTCTCTGAATTCGCCTAGGGATGAGTAAGAGATCATGAAATCTCCAAGTGGAACCATGAACTATCAGTGAAATGACACTAAACAAAATCTCAGAAGATGACTCACCCACCTGCAAATATCTATATATGTATCCCTCTTCCTAGAGATCCAAGGGCTGGAATTTTATATTTTGTAAGGAAGTGTTGTTGGTTTCTCTGTGAAACATTCTATTGTTGGGTGATCTAGTCTTTTCATGAGGTGAAGAGGGCTTTCATGTTGGGAGGATGGTGCTGGATCAGACAGTTGGGTTGTAATCCTCTCTTCTACTACTTCTATCAATAAAGCTATTTGAGTTTTCCTCCATGTGCTTATATATCTCTGAATCTTGTATTTGTTTATGCATGTGTATGGTTAATGTACATATGATCCTATATTGTTTATGGTTATAGATCTCTATGCTTTGATGGTATTTTGTTGCTTTGACTCTATAGCTATTCTTTGAAGCAGGACAAGTGAGAAAGGAGTGGGGAAAGCTCTATCAAAGGATAGAGGAAACAAGTAAGGAGTCAGGCGAAAGACTGAGGTTGGTAGTCTCTACTTCTCTCTCATCTATCACTCATAAAGGAAAACACAAGTAACTTAAATTGTTTTTTTCTAAGATAGCTACCTGTCTTAGTGGGACTAGCAGCTCTGAATGGACACTAGTTTTCCCGATAACAACTAGATCCCTACTAGCCATGACAAGAATTTCATCAAACATTTCACAAGTATGCATTCTATAGGTTTAAACAATAGATATGAGCATACATGTCTCATATTTATCTCATAATCACTAAGAATCATTGATGCCTCATCATAATAACTGCATTACCATCTATTAAGTCACATATTCATTATACAATTAGTGACTAACCAAACATTATAAGAGCCATACATTTTCATTGTAATAAAACACATTCATAATCAGTGTACAACCAACAAAAATATCAAGGATATAACAACCATTTAAGCCACATATAAAGAAGTATATTTACCCATACAATACCAGTGAGAAATAGAGCTCTTATTGATGATTGCATAAGTCAGATAGGTATGGGACTTCAATGAACCACTCGACCATAGAATAGGTTGAATCAAATACTTCTTTTAGTCAACCACCCCCGTGTGATATTCCAAGCATGAATGTGGTATCTAATAAAACAAATCAATCAAAACCATCTTGGACTTCCAAAGGCCAAACCACCTCAACCCTCAACTAGTAATTCCACCTCACGGTTGGACATCACTAACCATCACTAGATTGGTCTCTACCTAAGTTGTCCAGGGATCTAGCACATTTGTTCCAACCAAGGCTCTAGGACTAGTAACTCATCCCAAAACTACTCCCAGGATCCAAAGAATTTGTCCAATCAAGTCTACAAGACTAGTATCTCAACCCACCAAGGGCTCCAGAGCATTTGTCCAACCAAGGCTCCAGGACTAGCAACTCAACCCAAGCTATTATAGGGATCTAGGGTGTTTGTCAAACCAATGCGCTAGGAACTAGTAACTCAAGAAATAGCTAAAGGAACATGAGAACCAACCAAAAAACAAAAGAAAATGAACCCATAACACCATGGCTATCTAGGAAATGGAAAAGCTAGGAAACCCTACTATCAATCCAAGAAATCCTCCATGCCAATGACAACTCATAACCAAGAAACCATATCCATATTCCATACATGCCAAAACTAGTGAGGAAAAATTACATGCAACTCGGTACCTACAAGAAAAACTCATTGTAGTTGCTACTCCCAATGCCTTCTTACACTTTCCTGCTCTTCCTTTGCCTTCTTGCTCCAAAACGCCAAGTATCCCACCCTCCTCTAAGAGTGCTCCAAGAAAAATTTGAGTGTCCAAGAGTATGAGAGAGAGAGAATATAGAGAGAGCTCCAAAACTGAACAGAAAAAATGTTACAAAATGATCCTCATAAGCCTTTTTCTCATTGAGGCCTCTATTTTCTCCACTTTCCATTATTTTCCTTCATTTTCATCCTCACATGCAACATGTGACCTTTCACCTTCCTTTTCTCCTAATTTCCATTATTTTCATAAATAAAATACTATTAAATGTCTCTTATCTTTCCAAAGCCTTTTCCATTTCCTTTGCTAATTTCCTTAGTCATTAATTAACCATAAGTGATCCCCATCACTATGTTTTTTCCCAACATTCAGCTTGGAATATGTGTCCCATGACCAAGGTCTTATTTTACCTTTATAAATTTTACATGGATTTTTTAACCATGGTTGTTACACATATGTTATCCTCCACAAGCTTGTCAAAAATAAAGAGGTATTGACCAACAATGGTTGGGGAAATTGGGAAAATGGGATACTCCACTTGTTAATGGCAACGAGTCACTCTTGAACACAACGCTCTTCCATTTCATCTCCGTGGCTGTTGGGTTGGGAAATTTGTTTGTTTTTTGGTTTATCATACTTTTTCAAAGCCTCCATTTTGGTTTTGGGTCAATGCTACCAACTCCATTTCAGTGTCGCCGATGTGTTCAAGATAAGTCATTCAGTCAGTATCTACTACAATACTCTTAATTCTTCATTCCATGTATATCGTTCATGATCCAGATCCATATCAACTTCATTCTAATCATTTTGTCTCAAATCATCATACACATTTTATGTCGTTGATGGGGGATACATCAAGGCCCTCCTATGACAGGTTGCTTCTTATTGACATCAACTCATTATCCCAGAAGTTGAATTAGAAACATCCCTTCAGTACCCTGGTGCTTGCATACATCAACTCATTCATTCACACCATACAGATTGTACTAGAGTACCTTGAGAACCATTAACATCATCGATGGTTTCCCTCGTGTTTGTTAACGACTTACATCATTGGTCGGTAATCAGATGGTGTCTATCATGTTCGACTTCATCTCATTGATTCACGTGGTTAGACTCATACAGTGGTTGGTCATGTGAACGAGATAGAAGACCCCAGATCTAGTTTCATCCATTTGGGCTACGATTTCATGAGTAATACAAGATCACAATGTATGATGGCTATGATCATACAAACAATTATCCAGTCATGGGTCCACCATCAATCATCTGTGGACATGTCGTTTGGTCATTGTATATGTAATGTTTGTTTATGTGCTGAGCATGGGTATTCCTCCTTCAACAAAGATATCATTAAACAAAATTTCAGTCTAAAAATGGCCTCCTAAGGCAATTTAATAAAATAATAGTTAAAATAATAAAATAAGAGTTATGAATTTTGGAGGGAAAAGAAGAGTTTATTTTTTTTGGCTTATCTCCTTATAGTTTTACTCAAATTTAAAGTGTAGACACTCTTTGGATGTGGAATTAAATTCCACATCTAACGAGTACCCATTATACATACTTATGAGAAGACCCACATTGATAAAAATTGAAGATACATTAAAAAAGCTTGTTCAACACATTTTTTTAATGTATCTTCAATTTTTATCAATATGGGTATTCTCAAAAGTATGCATAATGGGTACTCATTGGATATGGAATTTAATTCCAAATCAAATGAGTGTCTACATTTTAAATTTGAGTAAATATATAAGGAGATGAGCCAAAAATACATTTAAAAAAAGTAGTTTTTCTTCCTTTCCCTCCAAAATATTTGCATGTACCTCTTTTAAATTTAAAGGATATTGATTGGTTTACATATTATGACATGGAAATTATGTGAAAATTTCACAGGCACTTTTAGACTAAAATTTCCTCTAATGCATGATGTAAATGTATTGTAACAAATGATGCTCTCGCCGGTTGTTCTTGATCTTGACTTGTCATAAGGTAAAGAACTTCAGTCATGAGTTTCCATTTTTTACTCTAACTTTAGGGGGCAATCTGTTATAGGCCATTTTGTTGCATCTGGTCAATAGGCCTTCAAACAAGATTAATTCACATCCTTCAACATATTGTCATCATCCCTACACAAATCCCTAAGTGCGACTCTGTTGAATCCTTGAGTTTCTACTCTTAAGTTCTGAATTCCCAAGCTTTTAAGGCCCAACACACCTTGACACTTTAGGGACAAATGTTGACTACCAAGTTGACCCTCTCTACACCTGTGTTGATCACCAACAGGTTGCTCAGTTTTGCGGGTGCATTGATTCTAGAAATTCATGAAAAATTAAAATAATCCTGAAGCTTCCTCTTCCAAAGTTTTCTGAGGTTGTTTCAACTATTTACGTTGGATAAACATTCAGATCCTATCTGATTCCACCTGGGAGAAATCACCATCTTATCCCTTGAGCTCATCCTCCCATCACTTTTGGATCTCAAGCCAAGATTGGTAAATGGATAAGAATTCATGAACTACCTCCCACATCTATATATTTATAGCCATCCATGGGAAATGGGTTGGCTTTTGGAGATTGATTCTACCCTCATGTTGTTGCTTTGAGAGTCATTATTCCATGCATTATGGTGATATAGAGGCATACTTTGTGGCAAGGAAAGGACAAGTCAACTTGGGGAGCTCTTCTACAAGATCAACTCCTATTTTTGGTTGTAACTCTCTCCATTTCTATTAATGCAAATAGTAGACTATTTTCATATATATGGTGTTATGTTTTCATGTATTTCAATAGCATGTTGATCTATTGAATGAAGTGATTGAATTATGCTACATAAATGTCATAGATCTTTGCCTTGTCTTGTTTGATTGTATAGGTTTTAATTATAGTGATCGAAGCTAGGATTAGAGCGTACAAGTCGAGGAAGGAGTGAAGCTTGCGATAGATTCTAGGTAGGCCTCATCCCATCATTCAATTACTTTAAGGAAAACATTGTGCCCTTTTCTTTCTATTGTTCTAGGTCAGTCCACCAGGCCTAGGGAAGACACTTATGTCTGCAATCGTAGATTTCCTATAACAATAGGCAAGAATCCAGAGCCTTGAATTAGTGTTTAGAGAAATCACCAACAACAAATGCACATGATTAAACACACTACCATAGTATAAACAAAATAGATGCCACTCCTAGGGAGGAGTCCAAGACCAAAATTCAAAGCTAGTAGTGGATTTCAAATGCCAATAATTCCATCCATAGATAATGCTATTAAATAAATTACAAATTCAACAAATCTTCAAAATTACCCGAATTGGAGTGGCCACTTAATGATGAGAGTAGGTACCCTTTGTGTCCCTCTGTGTATCAAGAGAAATTATGTCAATCTACCAACATCAAGTGAGAACATGTAGATGCTCAACCTTGCTTAAAAACTCCTTCAGAGCCAAGCCATAGGGCACTAGCGCTGGGATTTTCTTCAATAACTGACAATTGAGTTTGTTTTACCATTATACCTAGCCATGATGCTCTCCTAGGAACTAAGTAACTTTGTATCTAGCAAGGTCTGGAACATCCTCCTCCTTTTAATCCTGGAACCTCATGGATAGAGACAACCAACTTTTTCCTTATCAAAATGCACCATAGGAGGGCTTCTCCTCCTCCCTGCCTCCTACGGATGACCCTCTGCATGATTAAATGGGAGTTTAGAGCTCACATGCTCATGTACGCACGAGGTGACTCCCTCATTTATTGTTAGCATATCCCAAAGTGGCGAGCACACCCCTCCACACTACCTTCTGCTTCTATCCCCACCCCATGGAATTGTCTTAATAATTTATATTATTAATAAAGTTATAATACTAATAATGATATATAAGAATTATAATTATTATAAAAATCCTAAAAAAATTAAAAAAAACTATTTTAATAACAATATAATGTAAAAAATATAATAATAATTGTTAATAAATGTTAAAATAATTCCAATTGTTAAATTTATAAAAATCAAACACATTTAAAGCTTTTTAAAATTCTAATTTGTTTATACTTGAAATTTGAATATGAAAAAACAAGGCTGCATAGTAACTAGTACCTGTAGCTTAGCTAAATAATAACTTGATAACTAAAAACAATAAAGACAAAAAATTCATCACAAAAATAAAACAACTATTAAATATCAATCACCAAAAACTAAGAAATATAATTAACTAAAATGTTTATATTAACTTATTAACACTTATAATATATATATAATATGTTATATATAATAAATATCATTTTAAATTGAAATATGGAGAAATAACATAATTCATGAAATGGAAATAATAGAAAATAAAGAAAAACAAAATAAAAAAATTAAATAAAAGATAGAATAAACAAAAAAATTAGTAACTAAGTAAAAATAAAAAGCATTAATCACCTGCAATAATAAATTAAATAGTAATAAAAAATAACAAACATTAAACTTTGAATATTAAAATAAATAAATGCAGAATTTTATAAAAAAATTAAATACTAACACATCTTATAAGAAAATAATAATAAATAATAAAGAAAAAAATAACCTATTCCAATTTTCTAATATTTAAGGCAATCCTCGTTGAGGTTTACAAAAATATTTAAGTAGATCATACCAGCAAAGGCAGCACGTACGTAAAAACAGGCAGCACGTACGTAAAAACATGCAATTTTCATTGACGTTTACAAAAATATTTAAACACAACAATAGGTACTATCCCGATTCAAAACCGGAAAGCTGACAAAGCAAATGTTTGGATTGAAGAGAAAACAGCGTGGTATATCAGGTACATGTGGGAATTTCAATATGTAATGGGTGATAACATGCAGGTTGGATAGTTTGAAGATAAGGGTATTCTTTTAATTTTCAATATTAAACGCTTCAAATAAACTAGAAATATGATTTTAAATTTAATGTATACTTTAAACATTACACTTTTTAATTGTGTTATATTTTAAATAAAAATAGAATTTCAAATATATATAAATTAGTATAGGTTTATTTTAAGTACACATTCGCATGTTTTTCATTATTTAAATTTTATTTTTGAATGTTAAATAAAATATATATAAGAAAAATTAAAATTTTAACCAAAAAAAATTTCAATACATGATATATATGAAGTTGATATCGACATAAATTAGTTAACATAGAGTTTCAAATAGATTATTTAAATCTCTTGTCAAAAAACTTTAAAAAAATATAAGATTTACACATCTGATTTACACATTTTTTTACTTCTAATTAACTTAGAACATATTCATTTTTTTTAATTATCGCCTACATTATTTTTCTATTTAGAACATAATTTTTATTTTAAAGGGGCATGGACAGAGGGACAAACTTACACATCCCCTCATACTAGGTAGTAGAATAAGCCTCTCAGCTCATTAATTCACCAATATTATAATCTACATAAAAACCATATGAAAAGAATTAGCAATATTGCAATCTATATAAATATCATATGGAAGGAATTAAATAGGAAAATTTACTTGCACTCTATATGGAGAGAAATTAACATTGCACCATTTACATATAATCTATATAGGAATAACATCAAGGGAAATTAATGGACCATTTACTCTGCATGTCATGGATACCATTTGTTAATTATAATAAAATTGTTTTATGATGAAACTGGTTTTCTTTTTTGCAAGATGATTGGTTCAATGGTTCAAATGATTGCAATGAGCTTTTTACTGCAATCAAAATAGAACATTATATTATGGATACCACTAAATCTAAAAAAATTAAAATCAAACTACTTAAAATCTCCAACAACAAAATTTCATAAAATAAATATTACTTACAAGAAGCTTAATAATCTCAAAAATAAAAATAAAAATAATCAAACTACTTAAAATTTTCAACTACACAATTTTCATAAAATAAAAATTACTTACAAGAAGCTTATGCCATAAAAATTATAGAGCTAATGATTAATGCACATATGCATCATGATGGGGACACCATCTTAAAAAATAGAAGATAAAAATAGCATGAAGCAATTTTTAATAAGAAAATAACACCAATCAATTTTTATGCCTAGTGCATGTTGGTACCTAGTGCATGTTGGTATTAAGTAGGCATAAAGAGAAATATAGGTAATATTCATTAGTGCAGGTTGGTATTAAGTAGGCATAAAGGAGAAATATAGGTGATATTCATCAGTGTATGTTGGTATTAAGTAGGAATAAAGAAGAAATATAAGTAATATTCATAAATTTAGGCAACACTAACAAATAGTAAATGCAAGTTAGTTAAGCATGTATGTAATGACTTATTTATAAAAGTAATATTAAATAAATTTTAGTAGATAAATTATATTAATCAATTAATAAAACAATAAAAAATAAACTAATGATAAGTATTTTAAATATAAGTGTAACCTTTATATTAAAATTAGAAAGAGGAAAGTTAATCAAAAATCAATATACCCTTTTAAAAAGAAATATATATGACACAACATAGTAAGGGTGTTACTGAAGAAATGTAGTGGTGGGTGCTGGAGGAAGGACGACCACCGCCAAGAAACAATTTATAAAATAGAGAGAAGTTTTTGGAGGGGATCAGGAAAGAAGAAGGAAGAACGAAAGGGGATATTGAAGAAGTAAACTTTAGTTACCTATGGAAGGAGAGTTGGTTGCTCTTAGGTTTCTAGGCACGGGGAACAATCTGCTTCAACTGACAAGCTTACTGGACTGAGTATCCAGGTTCTGCTAAGTTTGGCTAGGTGGTTTCAGTCTTTTGGTAAATGGGAGTGAACTAGAAGAGTCCTGAAACATCTTCATCTGCAGCAGACCAAGTAAGTACTTACCACCAAATCAATCAATTAGTTATATGAAGTTTTGTATAAATTGAACATAAATTCTTTTAAAGTTTCATACTTTGTTCAGGATAGATAGCTCTATAAAACTCCCTTACAATATTTATATTTATAGTTCAGTCAACTTTTATAGTTTCAGAAATAATTCATTAAATTAGTTCAGTCCTTGCAATGTAATAAACACAAACAAGCGGAGTAGAAAATAAGAAGATATATAGATAGAGCTATAGAAAATTAGTAAATACCAATTGTAGATCCAAAAAAATAAATAAAAAGATATATGGATGGAGCCCTAGGAAAGTAGTAAATACCTATTGTAGATCCAAAAATAATAGCGGAAAAAACATATAAAAAATGGAGCAAAATGACATATGACAATTAAAGATTTTGATGTTAAATTAACCCAAATAAAGCATCGAAGTCATTATCATGATACTTAGATGAGGCATCCTACTGAGTGACGATGGATGTTGGTGCCCTAATCCGCGTTCAAGTCCTCCCTAAGTAAAAATTAAATAAAGAAAGTGATCAAATAATAAAAAAAGTGATCCAGAAGTAAACAGATGTAATAAAAAATGGAAATTGGAAATTTTTTATTTATCGTGATACAATAAAAAGTTGTTGACTTTATTTCTTGTTTTATTATCGTATGTAGAAATATTATCAATAAAGAAAAAATATAAAAACAATGACAGGTAAAATACATTAGCGAAAGTCCTTTTGATTTTGAATCGAAAAAAAAGAGTTGTTGACTTTATTTCTTGTTTTATTATCATATGTCGAAATATTATTAATAAAAAAAATATAAAAACAATGACAGGTAAAACACATTAGTGAAAGTCCTCACTTGAAAAAAAATAGATATTTTTTAAAAAATAACAAATAATTTTCCTTTTCAATCGGGCAAATAATTAAATGGAAAACAAATCTCATTTGAAATTTGAGAAATTATTTTTAATTTTTAATTTTGGTAAATTATTTCATATCCTTCCATGACGAGCCAGAATGGATCCTTCAAAATTGGAAATTGCAAGATGAAATCTTGCAAGCGTCAATTGTCTCTGTCCATGTCTGCATGCCACCTTCCAATCTGTGTAACACTTGTGGATGACAGACATCTCTCAATTCATTAGGGCGAAAGAAACGATTCAATATCTGAGTTGTCCATTCAGGATTCCTCTTAAAGGACGGTTGCTCATGAATACAAAATCCCCATCTCAGCGGCCTGCACAAGGAAAATCCGAAGTTGGGCTGCTCAGAAATCCTGATTTAAGCCGTCAAAGCCCATGAACAATTATCGGGCATACACAAAAATTTGAATGTGAATTGGCTTTGGGATTATCAGGACGCCTTGATAATTCGCTTTGGGATTATCAGGACGCCTTGATATCTATTGATGAAGGGTAATCGTGATGAAGAAGAGGGAGCCGATGAGAAGGTTCCTCATTCCAAATGGTTCCGCTACAATTCCCCCCTCACTCAGGTGCTTCTGATATCTCTGGTCTGCTTCTGCTGCTCCGGCATGTTCAACGCCCTCTCCGGATTGGGGGGAAGCGGGCAGGAGAACGACAAGGCCTCCAACGATGCCAACACTGCCCTGTACGCGACATTTGCAGTGTTCAGCATTTTCGCCGGCGGAATTTACAACATCTTCGGCCCTCGCGGAACCATCTTCGCAGGCTGCTGCACCTATGCTCTCTACGCCGGTTCTTTTCTCCACTACAGTCATCACCACAATGAGACTTTTCCTGTTATTGCAGGCGGGTTTCTGGGCGTCGGAGCTGGAATGTTCTGGGCCGGACAGGGATCGATCATGACCTCGTATCCGACCGAGGACAAGAAAGGCAGATACATTTCTCTCTTCTGGGTTATATACAATCTCGGAGGAGTCGTAGGCGGTTTCGTTCCTTTTGTATTGAATTATCACAGCACAGCCACGTCTGTTACCGACGGGACCTATATAGCCTTTATCTGTTTCATGGTCTCGGGGGCTTTTGTGAGCTTGGCCTTGCTTCCACCCAACAAGGTTGTCAGGAGCGATGGCAGCAGGGCTACTTTGATTAAGTATTCCAATGTAAGCACCGAGACCATGGAAATCCTCAAGCTATTCTTCAACTGGAAAATGCTACTGCTCTTCCCTGCTGCATGGGCCAGCAAGTTCTTTTACAGTTATGAATTCAACAATGTTAATGGCAAGATCTTTACAGTGAGGACCAGAGGTTTAAACAATGTTGCTTTTTGGGGTGCTCAAATGTTAGGGTCTGTCATACTTGGGCACGTTCTCGATTTCAACTCCCTGACGAGGAAGAAAAGAGGGAACCTCGGCATGGCCATCGTTGCAGTACTAGGGACTGCAATCTGGGGAGGTGGCCTCGCCAATCAGCTGAGATATAGCAGAGATAAGCCCTTGCAGCTGCTCGATTTAAGGGACTCCGGGGCTGCTTTTGCAGGACCATTTGTTTTATATTTTAGCTATGGATTGCTAGACTCCATGTTCCAGACTCTGTGTTATTGGACGATCGGAGCTTTGGCAGATGACTCCCATACTCTGAGCAGATACAATGGATTCTTCAAAGCCGTGCAGAGTGCAGGAACAGCGGTGGGGTGGCATACGGACAGGCAGAGTGTTTCTCTGCTGCATGAACTCATAATCAACTGGAGTCTTGTTACAATCAGCTACCCATTCTTGATTATCCTCATTGCCTTGGCTGTAGATGATGGTGAGACTGCTACTTCCACTGAACCCAAAGAAGCAGACTTTCAAGATGAAGGGAAGCAAGTATCAAGCTGAAAGAAAACAGTTTTGTACATTGACAACATGTACAGAACGCTATGCGTTGATCAATTTCTCAGAAACGAGCGTTTCTTTGGGCAGCAAACCTTACGAGTTAATGGTTATACATGTGGCGAAGCCTTGTTATGTACTGTAAAGTTTTTCGGGATTTTTGGTTTTTTGCCCTACATGTGTGCTTTGTGGTGTTTGTTCTGTAAATATATCCGTGTGCTATGTCGTATCTATTGGGCAAATATGCATGCGTAGTCTATTGGATTTTTTCTGTAAAATATTGTACTCACGTTGCTCGAGGCTTAGAAATGCTATGCTTTGGAATACAAAGCTATCATTTCATTATTTCAAAATAGACTTTCTTCTATTTCAAGATTCTGAATTTAGATTTCCATGTCTACTGACTTTTGCTTTACCTTCTGCCATGGCAGCCATTGAACATGTTTTCTTTGCTCAACTATTGGATGTGCTGGCACAGATTTGTCACAAAGGGTGAAAAAGTGGTCGTTCACTAGCTATGCATTGTCAAATAGACAATAGATATATGATTATGAGTACTTGAAAGATGTGCGAACGAATATTTGTTACAAATGGTGGACAAGTGGTGATTCTGGTAACTTGTTTTGCATTTCAAATAGATCTGTTATAATATGGGTATAGATGAGGAGAAACAGTCATAACAGACGAAATATAATCACTAGCTATGCGTCGTCAAATAAATATTAGATATATGATTACAGGTACTTGAAATCTTCAGGTAGAAGTTCAAATCTAAGAATGTATGGCTATTGATTTTAAGAGAATTAGATAACTCGAATAGACGTAGAGTATCGAGTATAGGCTATTAGTATGTTTTTTTAACATTGGGTTCTAACTAGCACACAGTTCTATTTTATTTATGAATAGATTTATATCGACGGATGGGAAAGAGCAGTGGCTTTCCTGTTGCTGATTTTTTTCAGATTCTCCAGCAGCATGTACAACGTTTCCCTGGCCCCTCCACTGGCCTCCGTGTCCGTTTTCATCCCGTCTCCGTCTCATGTCTTTAGCTGTGTAGCTCTGTTTTCATTAATTCATGCCGCCACTCTTCACACGCCCCATCCGCACTCGAATTGTAGCTCACCTCATAATTTGCAAGGACTCCGTCTCATCTCCGTCCATGTCTTTAGCTGTGTAGCTCTGTTTTCATTAATGCATGCAGCCAGGCTCATTGGCACTCGAAATTTAGTTCACCTTATAATTTGTAACTTGGAGATGGTGTTTCGTCCGTAGAGTTTGTTTGATGATCTTGTATTGATTTTTAAATTGGCCCATGGATCGCAGATGCATCTATATGTTTTTGTGCTTTTTTGTAGGGCATTGGGATGCAAGTCAATACTAGCAAGACTAAAATAATGTTTTTCTCTAATAAAAGGAATGATAGCTGGCATGCCTTCTTTTTTGAAGGCAACATTCTTGAAGAAGTGAGTAAAATACCTAAGGATTGATTTCAACAGTAAACTTAATTAGGAGGGCCGCAGAAAGAAGAGAATTTTAGGAGGGTGGAAAACATTATATGCTTTGGAAAACATTATATGCTCTTCAAAACAGAGGTAGAGAGGCAGAGTAATGGGATTGGAAAACAATTAAAGTGCTTTTTGGACTCCTAGTTTGTCTAGTGATGCTATATGGGTGTGAATTGTGGATTAGCAGCACACTGTCTCAAAATGGAGACCAATAGAGAAAATCATCCAAAAACGCTTGATCATGAGCAAGTTCAAAATAAAAAGTTCGGTACCTTATGAGATAATTTTGAGTGAGACGGGAGAAACTCCCATCGATGCAATTGCTATGTTGTGGCTCATAAGATATCTAAAAATAATTGAGCAAATGGAAGTAGGTAGATGGCGTAATGTTATCTTCCATGAAGGCATGAGTGAAAGAAAGAAAACCTAGTTGAGACAAAACTATGCATGGATGTAAAAAAGTAACATCTACTTCAATACCTGTCCCACAAATAGCAAGGAGCTAAATAATTTTGTTATGGAGAAGTTTCCTAAACGGGTATGGCGAAAAGAGTTGGGTAGAAAGACGAAGTACTACATCGAGGAATTCAACCCTATGTGTGATTTCCAACAAAAAGTGTACATTGGATTTAACATTCCATGAAGGGTAAAGGTTATTATTGCTCATTTAAGAACCAACTCGCATCAACTTTGGTGTGAAAAAGGACTGTGGAAAAGGCCTAAATGAACTTGGGCAAAACATTCAATGGAGGGTAAAGGTTCTTATTGCTCAATTAAGAACCAACTTGTATCAAATTTGGTGTAAAAAGGATGGGGGAAAAGGCCTAAAATGTTTGGGAAGAATGGAAAGCTTGGGAAGAATGAACGAATGTGTACATTTTTCAAGTATGGGGCTGTAGAATCAAGTTTGTACATTTCTTGGCATTGTCTTTTGAAAGAGGGGATTGTCAGAAGGCTGGCCCAGCTCATCATCAATTTGAATTAAAAAAATGATTAAATTGCAAAAAATTGAAAACAAGGAACGGATGGTCCATAGATTATTTTTAAGGAGTTGTATTTAGTGCGACTTTTTGGAGTTTCTGGTGCCAGAATCCGGTGGAAAATTTGTGGTGAAATATTGATTTGTGTTATTTAAACTAGTATTTTGACTGTATATATGGATTCAACACCTTGAAAAACCCCTAGGGCACTTCTATTATGCAGGGGTTACCCATCAAACTTGTGATTTCAATGAATTCTTGTGGGATTTTAGAGAAATTGGACCGAAAATTCCCACCAGAAAAGCTTCCAAAAAGTCACACTAACGAAAACTCATATTTTTAATTGCATGGACTTTAAAACATCATTTTTTTTTCATTTCCATTCAAGCTAGGTGCAATCATAGCACCAAAATTGTCGTCACCTCATCCATTAGAGCATTCGCAGGTATAATTGGGATCCATAATTCGATCAATAATAGTTTACATCAACATCTTCAATCAATTGCTCTATTTTAGCTCTTAAAATAAGTTGTTGTGAAATCTGTATGATGGGCAGTTTCAGAATGAAAGAGTACTCAAGCGCATCAATTGTAGATCGAAAGGCAAGGCCTTTGGATTCAAGGTGGTTGTCCTTAGAGCATGGGGAGGCATCAAACAACCCCTTTCCATGTTCATGAAAATGAATCCGTTGGTCTCAGTTCTTCATCACCTCTATCATGCTGTCAATACCCTTGGCATCACTACAGATATCAGCCATTTGGACACCACCACCATTGTATGTACGATTTTGAGAAATAAGGCTTTTTTATTTGCTTCGTTTTTAGGTCTTAATCATCATATTTTTGTTAGATAAATTTTACGAGCGCAAAGGAGCTCAGAAATCGGTTGCGACAAAGTAGGCAAAGTCAACTTCAGTTGTGGAAAGGTAAATCTTAGGTTGCAGTGAAGATATCACAACCACATAGGGACTTAATGAAAACACAGAGTTTAGTCACGTCAAAATAGAGTAAAAAAAAGAGGTTGCGGAAATTTACTTGTGTAAGATTAAAAACAATAACGCAACTAGCCACACTTTATATTATATGTTAAAACATAAAGAAATACATTCGCGTGATAAATGGAGGTTGCAACTCGAATTGAAAACTTAACAAACTTATTGCGATTTATGCATCACTGGGTTGCGAAGTAAACTTCTGTAAAACTCCGTAAAACTAGTTTTCACGTGCCCACAATATTTCCTCCACGGTTTTCTCCTCACTACCTCAAAGACTCTCACTTTCTAACTTGCGCAACATGCCCAACATTACAAATGACTTTTACTTGCATATTTATCCTAACATACGAATTTGACATTAATTACATGACAAAGAAAATATTTATTATGCAACATGGGCAAATTTACATAAATGATTTTCTGAACTCGCAAGCGTCGTGGAGTGTGGGCAACAGTCGCAGAATGAATGTTTGCCCATATCTATTTAATAAACTTCATTAAATGCCTTTACTTCTGTGATGTGTTGCAGAATGGTCTACTCTGAACTTCTGTTTTGACTTTTGTCCTTCTGCCTGCAAACAAAATCGCAACCGCGCAGTGGTTGACTAGGCAAGCATGTTGGTTGTCTATGTGTTTAAGGTGGTGGTTGGCATTAATATTTCCAACACTCCCCCTTAATAACAACTGTCACCATTGACAATTCCCAAATAATCTTTGAGATAAACAAAACTTTCACATGCCAATGGCTTTGTGAAAATATCAGCTAATTGTTCCTGTGACCTGTAGTGTTGCAACACAATTTCATCATTGCTAATCAATTCTCTAATAAAATGATATTTAGCATCAATATTCTTGGTCTTCCTATGAAAAAATAATTCTTGATAATGCAATTATTGATGTGCTGCCGCAGAAAATAGTTGTCGCTCTCTCTTGGTCGTGGCGAAGATCCCTCAACATCCTTTTCATCCAAACTGCCTGACACGCTGCTGCTATTGCGGCAACATATTCAACTTCTGTTGTTTACAGTGACACTATTGGTTGCTTCTTGGAGGCCCATGAATTGGATCCAGAGCCCAAATGAAAAACATAACTCGACGTGCTTTTTCTGTCATCGACACTTCGTGCCCAATCACTGTCAGTGTAACCAACCAGCCTGAAATCACTTGTTGCGGTGTACAAAATGCCATAATGTTTTCTCCCATTAACATACCTTAGAATCATTTTCGCTGATTGCCAATGTGTCTCCTTGGGTGTCTCCATGAACCTTGGCACCAAGCTCACTACATACATTATATCTGGCCTAGCAGCAATTAAATACATCAAGCTGCCTATCATATTATTGTATAAAGTTGGATTGACATTGCCGCTACAATATTCTTTGCTCAAATTCAACCCCATGACAGTTGGAGTTGGTGCGGTATTGTTGTTATGCATCTTAAACCTCTCCAAATATATGCTACATACTTTGCTTGAGAGATAAAAATGCCATTTCCTATTTGCTTCACTTCTATGCCAAAAAAATACCATAACAACCCCAAGTCAATCATTTCATATTCATTCTTCATGACTTGTTTGAAATCAATGATGAGGAAATCATCACTACCCATAAAAATTAAATCATATACATATAAGACAACAATGAGAATCTTACCATCATTCTCTTTGGTGTAGAGAGTAGGCTCACTGTCACACTTGTCGAAACCACTGTCCAACAAGTAGGCATTTATCCTATTGTACCATGCATGTGGTGCTTGCTTCATCCCATAAAGAGATTTCCTCAATCGATACACTTTGTCTTCTTGGCCTTCTACCTCATAACCAGGCAGTTGCACAACATACACTTCCTGTTTCAGTACTCCATTCAAGAACACTAACCTCACATCCATTTGATACACTTTCCATTTCTGTTGTGCAATAATCGCCACAACTGTATGCACCATCTCCATTGTCATGACTGGTGCGAACGTCTCCTCATAATCTCTTCCATGTTGCTACTTGTATCCTTTGACAACTAGTCTTTCTTTGTGCCTTTCAATCTTTATCTCAATGTTGCTTTTGGTCTTACAGACCCACTTTGCTTCAGTGACTTGTTTTCCTTGTGGAAGGTTCACTAAATCCCATGTGTCATTCCTTTCTATTGCTTCCATTTCTTCCTCCATTGTTGCAACCCATTTTTCATCTTTGATTGCATCTTCAAGTGAACTGGGTCATCTACATGACAAAACAGAGCAGATAATGGATTCAGGCCAACACTGCTATCAACTTCATCTTGCCCATATATTTCATTCAAATTTATGAATTTTGGTCTTCTTATGCGTGCTAAAGATGGGCTTGACATGTCACTTGGTGTTGCGCTTCGCGGTGTGCTTGGAGAAGCACTTGGTTGACTACTTGACATTGTCCTATTATTTGTTCATGGGGTTGTTTGCTGTCTGTTTTGTTGAGCTTGAATAGGAGTAGAGGGAGTCACTGTTGAGGAACTGCTTGCTGCTGTAAATTCCTCTTTGTCCTCATCTGGTATACATGCTTTCACATTGACTGTCTTCTCTAAACTTCCATCCCATGCTTCCTCTTCTATGAACTGAACATCTCTGCAGATTATGACCTTCTTGGTTGATGGATTGTAGAGCTTGTATGCCTTGGATTCATCACTATATCCAACAAATATACATTTCTGCCCTTGTTGTCCAACTTCTTTCTCAACTCATCCGAGACATGTGCATATGCCACACATCCAAAAACTCTCATGTGGGTGACACTGTGCTTTCTTCCACTCCATGCCTCTTTAGGAACTATGTTATTGACGCTTTTGGTTGGACATCTATTCAAGATATATGATGCACAAGCGACAACTTCAGCCCAAAAATAATTTGGAAAATGCTTTGCCTTCAATATACTCCATGCCATATCCATAATGGTCCTATTCTTCCTTTCAACTACACCATTTTGCTGAGGTGTATATCTTGCTATAAATTTCTTATGAATTCCATGCTCCCTGCAAAATTGAAGGAAATCATTTGAGATATATTTGCCACCTCTGTCAGTCCTGAGGACTTTGATGTAGTGCCCACTTTGCTTCTCAACAAGAGCCTTGTATTGGCGAAAGCACTCAAACACTTCACTTTTATTTTTTTAGGAGATAGACTGTTAGAAAATTAAATATTACGGAGCAATGGAACACATAAAATATTGCAGAAATATAAACACAGAAAACCCACAAAACAAGAGAGACACAGATATACGTCGTTCACCCAGTTTGGGCTACATCCACCTCGAACAGCCAGTCCTTCCTCTCTATTATCCAGAAAAATGAAGAGACACAACCTATAGCAAATCCGCTGTAATATCCTCTATTTTTTCTCACAGTCTCACCTCTCTGTTTCTCGCTCACACCGAATACACATCTCTCTCACAACCTCAAATACAATGCCCTCATACAAAGAGAGGGCTTGCCTTCTAGGGCAAAAATCCCTAAAATAAACATAAGTTCTACCGTCAGATCATCCGCCTAATGAACGGCCCAGATTGACTAGAAATTACTATACTTTTACAAGGAAAATTTACATCTGTTTTTAGCTTCGGGGCTGCTGCCCTCGAGCCCCCGCCAGGGGATCGCTGGCCCCCGG